>CM033700.1:22270657-22461657 GCA_019514585.1 Dendrobium officinale | reverse complement strand
GGATGATATTTTATAAAAAAGTGGAGTTGAATTTGTTGTCATTGGGTGGGGTGGTGTGTTGGGAGATTGTAGATGAGGATAGGGGGAGGAGGGTTAGAAGGGAGGATTTAAAAGGGTGTAGGAGGGGTTTAGTAAATTTGGTGTAGTGATATGAAGTGGTTGGGGTTGAGAGAGGGAGATGGGGGGTTTTTTTGTGGTGAATTTGTGGGGGAAATTGGGTTTTGGGTTGTAGAAATTGGAAGAAGGGAAGGGGGTTGAATTGGGGGGTTAAGTGGGTGAAATTAGATTTTGGTTAGGATATTATAGGTATGAGTATATCATTTGGTAAGGTTGTTATTATTTATGTTATGAGTGTCGATAATGATGGGGTGAAGTTGATGGGTTTTGTGTTTTTGTGGGTGGAATTGATGGTGAAGTGTGTCTTTATTGGTTTATATAGGGAATAGAGAATGTTTGGGGGGAGGGTGTGATGTTATAAGGGATTTGTTGGGAGTATATGGTGAGGTTGGGGGTTTTGGTTAGGAAAAGGGGTGGAAAGGATTGTGATGGGGAAAAGGGTGTATTAGGGTGTTGATGAATGTGAGGTATGTAAAATTGTTAGAGTTGAAATTTAATAGGATTTAATGAATATTGTGATGTTATTGGTTGATAATTGATTAGATTGGGATTAATATTATGGATTGTTTTGTAGTTTATGAAGGATTCTATATGTTATTTGATTATAAGAAGTTACTTTGGATTGTGTTGGTTTGTCCCTAGCACTTCATCTAAAGTGTGTGAGAAGGGCAGTGGAGTAGAGCCTAAGTTGGGTGATTAATCAAAGTTTTCTAAAGATTCTGAGTTTGTTGATGCTTAAAAGGGGATTTAGGTTAAACTTGAAGTATTAGTGGATTAGAATTTTAATTAAATATAATTTTTAAAATTTAATTGATTACTACCTTTGTTTCACACACGAGGCCATGAAGTTTATTTCACCTTCGGGCTAAATTGATAGCCTCGCCTCGTAGGCATGGGTTACCTAGTAGCAATCGGGGTTGATTAAGTTACTTTAAATTTATTGTAATTAAGGAATTAATTAATATAAAAAGATTGTTTACTGATTTTTAAAAGGATTTGTTAAGGATTTTATTAACCTATTAGGAAATTTTGGAGTTTTAGAGAAAACATGGGAGATCCTTAGAGTTATCCGGGTATACTAACCAAGGAAGCAAAACTTGACTTTTAGAATTAGAGTTGATCTTAAGGGTTTCAGATTTTTAATAAATACTAGACCTAATTATGGGTTGTTAGACAGGTGGTACATTTAATTTGGAATTTTCTATTAAAAGTTATGAATTTTAGAAGTTTTGACCTGTTTTGACCTAAGGTTACCTAAAATGTTGACTCCTTGATTTTAACCAAATTATAGAGGTTTAATATTTTTTAGAGAATATTAGATTTTAATTGAAGTCATTAGCCATTGAGTTTGATTAGTTTGAATTTTTCTATAATTAATAGTGGATTTAGGAAGTTTTATGTATTTGTTGGGATTACCAAATTGTTACAACTAAGGGGCTACTTAAGGGTTTGAACCCAAATGAGTCCCAAACTCCTTGAGATCAGTTCCAAAGGTCATAAATGACCTAAGGACAACTCATCATCAAGTGTTTAAAGACCTTTTGGGATTTTTAATGATTTTTTGAATTAATTAAAAATGATTAACCTTTGATTTTACCTAAAGACTAAATTAAGACAAATTTAGAAGTAAATTTAAGAGGGTTTCAATTCTCATTGATTAGGGGATTAATTAGGGACAATCATAAACATTATAATAGATTTTATGAGTTAAATGGAGTTCATTATCAATTGATTTGGGTTAATAGGCCATTTCTAAGAAGGATTTTTGAGGCTCCTACTTGGGGAACCAAATGAACTCCGAATTTGATGAAATTTGGACCATAGGATCACTTTATCCTAAGGACTAAACTCACAAAATTTGAGCTCAAATGGAGTACTCTAAAGTGGTTAACTAAACCACCCAAGGTGAGCTCTAAGTTACCTTCAAATCACTATAGAGATCTATCCTAAGCTTGAATTGGGGAAAAATTAGTGGCTCTACATTCCTTGTCCTACACATCATCATCACACAAAGAATCACACCCTAAATCCCATTGGATAGGTCTATACCCCATTTTGAATATAAGGGCCAAATCATGACCCTTGAACTCAAAATTTAGAGAAAGTGCCCTTGAACATCTTAAAATTAGGAGATAAAATTTGGACATGTCAAAGACATGTTCAATTTCAATCTCCCAAAATTCCAGGCCTGGAGGACTTATATTTAACGAGTAATTAAAGAAATTGATAAAATTCTCAAACTAAAATTAAACCTAACACTGACCTAACCAGGGCCTGGAACCATTAAGCTTTTGTAGGTCTCCCTGAGACCTTTCCAATGAGCCTAAGAACACCTAATTTGGACAAGTGTGGAGGGAGTTATGATTTTTTGAAGTTCCCTTGAATTTCTGTAATTATTAATTCGGCCATTACACAGTCAGCTTCCCTTTACACGCGCCGCGCGCCGATTGGCTGGGCAATGATTGGCACTGACCGTTAACTGTCATATTAACCACGGTCGTCAGATGGCGGATCTGACAGCTGGGATTAAACGCGCTCCGATACTGCGGGATCTAATCCGAGCCGTTGATCAGAATCAACGATTGAGATTGCGTCTTCAACCTCCCGCACATATCCGAGATCGTGAGGCTTCTCCGGTGTGATCCGAATGATCCCGCCGGTGAACTCCGACGAAATTTCACAGGGAGGATCAAGACAGTGGAAACCTTCAATCCAACGGTGGAAATCCTTTAGGGTGAAGGTTTCCTTCACACTTGACCGGACTACCTAGCTAGGGAGCTCGGGATGAAGAGATTACCACAGAGAAAGTCTCAACGGATGAGCTTCTCTATCGGGAAGCTTCAGGGGATGATGGCGAACTAATCTCCTTCAGACGTCACAACTGGAGGACGGCCAGAGGTGCGACTTCGAGCGGGATGCTGGAAGCTTTCACGGGTGCTTGCTCGAACGGATGAAGGGATCGATCTGGGAACTCGAAGGGAGACCCTGGGAGGTCGAAGGAGCTCTGGGGAATGATTTCAAACAATTTTCGGATCTGTCTGGCACTCTAGGGAGCTCGACTCTATTCGGCCGCCTCTCGCAGGCTTGGACGGCCGAGATTGAGCTGGAGGGGGCTCGGATTGATGCCAGGTAGAAGAAGACGACGTCCTAGGGAGGTCGTGGGGATCAAACTGGTAGGCAGCAGCTTTGATTCAGGGGTTATCTGGGGGGGACCACCGGAACTCGTTCTCCATTGGTTCCAACCGCCACCGACCATGGTTTGGGTCGGGTTGACTGGGGGAGGCCGATGGGGACAAGCTGGAGTCGAGGGTGGAGTCAATTTGGCTTGAGAATGTCTGGATTGAGTTGGTGGCCAGGTTGGATCCAAACCTGCTCGGTTCGAGTCAAATTGAGCTCGATCAAGCTCACGTCATTCCCTCAGTTTGGTATGGGAGATAGGTCTAGGTCTGGTGCACCCAATGCAAGTGGCAATTGGATCCAATTTGGTCTGGGTTAAAAGATGGCTCGGGTTGATCCAAATCTGCTCGGTTCGGGTCGATTTGGGCTCAACCCAGGTCAGGCCAGACCCTAGGTTTGAGGTGGGAAGTGGGTCTGGGTTTGGTGGACCCAATGCAAGTGGAAATTGGGTCCAATTTGATCTGAGTTGAAAGATGACTCAGGTCCATGTGTTTTTGGCTACTTTGGGTTAGCCTAAAACCTGACCCAGGTTAGCCCAGAGCATGGGCTGGCTGGAGGAGGTGTGTTGGACCTAGGGCCATCTATGAGAGGTGTTGATCAAGTTCAATTTGGGCTTAGATTAAGAATTTGCTCAATCCCAAGTGATCTTGGGCACTTTGGGTTAGCCTAACTCTTGACCCAAGTGAGCCCAAGGGTTGGGCTGGTCAAGGATGGTGCATTGGGTCAATGGGAACCCAATGACACCTTGATTTGGATTCAATTTGATTAAGGTTAAGAGATGGCTCAAGGGAGACCTCTCTTTAGTCACTCGGGTCAAGCTAAAAGGCTAACCCAAGTGAGCCCAAGGCTTGGGCCTCCAAGAGAGGTCTCTTGAGTACCCAAGGGGTCATCCCTTACATTCAATAGGACTTGGAGTGGTCTTGATTCAAAGATTTGAAAGAGAAGGGGTGTATGGGTTAATGGGTCAAACTTGGTTGACTTGGTCAACCAGGTTGACCCAAGGTCTAGGTTTGAGCTCAACAAGTTGGGTTTGATGTTTGAAACTTGTTGAAAGTGGTTTCAAAGAATTTGGAGTTGATTTGAGTTGAAATGGGCATTTGAAATCCCATAGGGGTATTTGGTCAATTTTGACCCATTGGTCAACTAGGGTCAAAAATGAGTCTGAAAAATACAGTTTACTACTCAATGGGTTGCAATCAAAGGTCTGGAAGTGATTGGAGGCTTTGATGAGGGCTCCAAGACCAAAATCTTCAAGGTGTTAGGTCCAATGGCATATGCTGTAAATATTTGAAGGTTTTACAGCCTTTGGATTTTGATTTAGATTCTAGGGTTAGAGATCTCAGAATGGGCTCAAAATTAAAGGGTAACCTCTAGAGACATGTCTTATCACTTTGTAAGTGATAGACCCTGAATCAGAGGTCACTTGATTGGGTTTTGAAATGTTTGAAAAATCCTTGAAAAAGGTCTTTAGGATAGGGCCTTAAGACTTTGGATTTGAGTTTGGATTTCTGGATTTGGAATGGATTTTAAGTTTGAATGATTAATATTGAAGTATCCAAATCATTTACAATCATGTGGTGATTGTTAATGAATGGATAGGGTCAAAGCTAGATCAAAGGTAGGATCAAAGTCTAGATTGAAGTTTGGATTCTCAAGTTGATTGGGTCAAAGTTTGGATGTGTTTGAAGCTTGAATTAATTTGGATTTGAATTGAGTGAAGTTTGAGATTTGAATTGATCAAGGGTAGGGATTAATTTGAGGTTGGAGTTGATCAAAGGTAGGGATTGATTTGAGGTCGGAGTTGATCAAAGGTAGGGATTGATTTGAGTCTGGATTAGTCTTGGGATCTAGAGGAATTCTAAGATCTAGGATCTAGAGGGGCTCTAGAATTTCGGATATGGAAGAATCCTAAGCTCTAGAGTAGGCCCTAATGTCTTGGATCTAGAAAAGAATCTTAAGCTCTAGAGTAGGCCCTAAGAATCTCAAAGTCTAGAGTGGATCCTAGGATCTAGGATTGATCTGGAGTTTGGAAGGGCCTTAGTGATCTCATACAAAAAAGTGGTCAACAAGGTTGAGAGGGAAAAATAGACTCAAAGAATTTGACATGTCAAGATATTTGGATGCGGCCGATGGTGATGTTAAAGCATTTGTAGCATTTGGTGTCGTCGGTATAGCCAAGAAATAGACAGGGTAGTGATCGAGGCTGAAATTTATGCTGTAATGGAGTAGGGAGCCAAGGATAGCATAAGCAGCCAAATATCTTCAGATGGTTATAATCTGGAGGAGAGTTATGCAAGAGTTCATACAGAGACTTGTTCTTAGATGTTTTAGAAGGTAATCGGTTTATTGTGTGAGCAGCAGTGAGCAAGGCTTCAATCCAAAAATGATTGGGAAGATTAGTGTGAAAAAGAAGTGCATGAACGATTTCAATAAGATGCTTGTGCTTCTATTTGGCAACTCCATTTTGCTATGGGGTATACGGACAAGTTACCTGATGAACTATGCCACACCGAGAGAGATAAGTGTTGAAGTTATTGTTAATGAACTCACCCCCGCCATCAGTTCTAAGTATTTTAATGGTTCGATTAACTTGTTTTTCCATTTAAGTTTTAAAATGAAGAAACTTATCGAATGACTCAGACTTATCACGAATAGGATACACCCAGCTAAATTGCGTATGATCATCAACAAAGAGATGATAATATTTATAACAATGAAGGGATAAAATTGGGGAGGGACCCCATACATCACAATGTATTAATTTTAAAGCACTAGTAGTCTTAGAAATATATAAGACGATGAGACTTGGCTCGCACGCAAATAGAGCAGTGAAAACTAGGTAAAAGTCTCTTTGTAGTATGAAGATATGCAGAAAATATGTGTAAAGTAGATGAAGAAGGATGCCCGAGTCTCTAATGCAAAATGGTTGGATAGCACAGTGTGGTGTTGTGGTGAAGTGGTAGACGCAGCAGAATGAAGCTTAATGGGGTAGAGACCTTGACGACATGGACCTCAGAGAAGAGTCTGATTGGTCCGAGCATCCTTGATAGTAAAACCATTCGCGTCAAAGAGAATGAAATAGGAATTTTCATGCGTTAGCTTATTAACAGAGAGGAGGTTATGAGAGAGATGTGGGACATGAAGTATGTAAGGAAGATGAAGCTTAGGGGTATAGTAGGTAGTATGCCTTGTCCGAAATTTGCTATAGGCATGAGCTGTCCATTTCCAACCTGTACGTGAGACGAGCCATTGTAGGCTTGTGGAGTTTGTATGTGCTAGAGGTTGGATGTTAGATGTGAAGTGGCACCTGTGTCTAAAAACCAATCATCGGAGGCGGTAGAATCGGCAGCCAGGTAAGCTTGTTGCACTAGTTGATATGAGAGATCGGTATGATACCAGCATTGAAAGGCAGTGTTTGACTCTGTTTCAAATTTGGCATTGGACAGAGACACGGGATGATGACCTCCACGAGTATTGGAGGATGGAGAGCGACCAACACGAGCTGAATTGTATAAGGAGCGACCCCATCCATGCGAACGACCACGAACGACCTGGAGAGCAAACGTGTTATAGGTAGGCGTGGTAAAGGAAGTTCAATGACAGAGTCGGATTCCAAATTTAATTCTTCAGTGCACAGAAGAGAGTAGAAATCATCAAGTCCAATTGGCTAGCATGATTCTAGATTCAGAACATAAGGAAGTAGAGATGGAGAAATAGTGGCATATAGAGCAGATGATAAGTTCTAGTCGATCAACTTCCATGTTTGGTAATGAGGGTTAATGCTAATGGTGCCATCAGATTTAAGGACCTGTCGCTATGGCTTGGGGGTTGAACCATCAAGATAGCTATCAAACCCATTGGCAAAGAAGAGAGTGAGGATTTGAGCTTTCCAGATGGGATAGTTGTCGGCAGTGAGTTGTGTACTAAGCACAGTTTTGACATTCGTCATTAGAAACTTGAGTTGGGGAGGGATGAGAGTATCGTTCATCTTGATCGGTTGAGAAGGAGGTGGGGTTAGAGAAGATGCAGACAAGTCCATTGAGAGTAAAAAAGTAGCATACGCCAAATGGCTCTGATACCATGAAGAAGTTCATTGTTTACCAGTGAAGTAATTCCTGCATCAAGAGGTTAGAACACATAGCATAAAACAGAACAAACTTGAAACATATGGGAATAAAGCCATTGTATTCTCTGTGTATTTTTTCGGCTACAGTAAGAGATTTTAATATGGTGAAGATGACAAAGATGTTAAAGAGGAATGGCTGAGATTGCTGTAGAGACAGAGCATCAACAGTTGGATGCTAATCAGTACTAAAAAAGCTTCTCAGGCCATTTGAGGTAGTGGAGAAGCAAGCCTACGTATCAGACGTGCTTATCAGTTATCAATATTTAATTGCCTTAAATAAAACTCTATCAAACTGCTTGAATTAAATTTTTTTAATAACTAATTGTCTTGATGATCTCAAAATTGAATGATCATAAGCTAAATTGGATTTTTAATATCAAGGTGCACAATTTGATTATAAATATATAAGAGATGGAGACTATTTAGTCCTTCAAAGTTCAAAGTAATATCCTAAAGTTCTTAACGACACTTCAATTGCTTCATTTGGGCAAATTTGGACTTGGCTCGAACTACTTATGGTGTTATTGGTTTGTTTAGTTCGACCATAAGATTATTGAGATTAAAATTTGGATGATTATAAATAAAATCTAAAATTTTTTAATTTGTATATTACATCGGGATTCACAACCATTTGTTAAATTAATTTTTTTATGATGTCACTACTAATAAAACAAGCGCAGCACTTTTTCTAACCTATAGCAGCGGTTTAAACACATGCAAAATTATTTGCAGTGGTTTAAAATTTGCTGCACATTTCGCCGCATCTGTGTTCGCTAGTAAGGCTTTAGCAGCGGTTTTGTAAGCGCTGCTGTAGAAAGTCTATAGTAGCGGTTTAAAAGCATTGCTATAGAAAGGATATAGCAGCGGTTTGGAAACGTTGCTGTAGAAAAGCTATAGCATCATTTTTATAACAGGTGTTAAAACCGCTGCTAAAGGGAAAGAGTGATTTAAAAAAATAATAGAAAAAAATTCATTTTTTATGATTAAATAATACATAAGCAATGTCAAAATTGATGCTTCAACATATATAGAGTTAAATGAATACAAGCAGTTCTCAATGGCTAATACAAAGACTTAAAATATCCAGCAGTAAATACAAAAAAAAAAAAAAAAAAAATCTCCAAAAAAACTCAAACTATTAAAACAAGACATTAATTTGGAGAAATATTCAAACAAAAAAATGAAAATAATAAACATGAATTCAGTAGCTAATAAATTCCCAAATTCTAAAAAACAGCTTCATCATGAGCATCTCCAATCATAAAAGTGAACTTGTGCTTGTGGCCTTCCGAGGATATGCGAACCTCACTAGCAACCACAACATCTCATGTGATCCAGCTCTCTCTTCGTCAGTCCCTCGACTAGCAGTCACTTGCTCAACCCTAAACACTATTGCAAACTTGGATTCATAGATTGTGATTTTGATGTTAGCAAACACTTAGACTGCCTTCCTCTACTAATGTTTCAGGGCCAAAAGATCTGACGACAAACCAAGCCAGCTCAAGATTGGGTAGACTAGGTCTGAGTCAATCTTTTTTTCCCTTTCTTGAGTCAATTGTAATCTGGTGAAGTGACTGATGTTAAGAAACCCTACACACACACACACACACACACACACACTTAAGAGATTTAGAATTTCTATTTTTACTCACATCGTCCCGGACGATATTTATATCGTCCTGGCCGATCGAGTTCAAAATAGAAGTTCTAATCAGGATTTCTTAGTTAAGGCAGCCGTAATTAACTGATCGGCCTTGATGATACTTGTATCAGTCAGGACGATATGCTCAATTCAGAAAGAAATTGCCGCCATGATCAATTTAGGTATTCTGTATTTTTGAAAATCAGCCAGGACGATCGAGAGATCGGCCTGGACAATAACACACAATTATGCCTAAATTAATCCAGGAATCAAGGAAGTAATTAAGGATGATTGATACAATCACATCATCCTGGATGATCGCAAGATCGGCCAGGATGACCTATTCAAAAATCCTTAGTTGCACTTGGACGATAAATATCGGCCAGCCCAAATTCAGGGCAATGTTCTGGACGATCGGGATCAGACAGCTTGAATTCTGGGCGATGCTCTGGACGATTTGCCTTTGATTTAAACTGATCGGCCTGGACGATTGTGAGATCATCTTGGATGATCAAGACAATTTTTAATAATCCAGATCATCTTTAGGGCGATGTTCTGGCCGATCATCTGTGATTTGAACTGATCGTACAGGACGATATGTTGATCTTCCTGGACGATAAAGTTGGCAACTTGCAATTAATGAGCTCCTTTGAAGATCTTCTATTTAAGAGCTCTTATTCAACATTTTTGAACATCCTTGGCTGCTATCTTGACCTGAGAAAACCCAAAGGAGAGAGAGAGAGAGGGAGAGAGAGAGAGGATCTTGTGAGGGGGAGCTTGTGAGGGGGTTCACAAGGGTTGCTCCAAGCATTGTTCCACTTCTTCTTCCCTAGAGTCTCTTGTCCTTAGAAGGGTTGGGAGAGGTAAGTTTCAGCAAGTGATCTTGGTTCTCTGCCTGCTTCAGGAGGAAGCAAAAGGAGTGGGGTTCTCTGCCTTGCCGGGGTGGCAAAAAGGAGGTGTCTTTGTAAGGGCTTCTCTGTCTAGCTGTGGGGGCTAAAGGAGAGTCACGTTGGTAGTGCAATACTTTGAGGGTGCTTCCGGGGAGTGGATGTAGGTCAAGTTGATCGAACCACTATAAATCCTTGTATTCTTTTTACTACTTCCGCACTTTAATATTCCACACTTATTTTTCTGTGGTGACTTTGGTTTGTGATAATTATTCTTTTTGTTTAAAGATTTTTAAAATACCAATTCACCCCCCTTTTGGTTAGCCTCGGGACTAGTTCATAGGGCCTAACATCCCTAACGAACTTCAAACACTTGCTTGATTAACCTGAAAAGAAAAGAAATATAAGCTTATATTAACTGCTAAGTATATTATAATTTTATAAGAATATAATATATTAAAGAATTATACTTGCTTTAAACACCTTGAGGCATAAACCTCTACACGTGAGATGAATGACAACCTTCAAGTAAGAGCTTCAAAAATACCTGCAGCCATCACACAACTGCATTCGAAAATATAATGCACATCATAGTTGGTGTAGTAGTAAAATATATTTTGGATTGATAAAATGAAAATTTGATCTCCTGCTTCAAAAATATAATGCACACATTGCTATTTCTGTCAACACTAATGGATGGCACTTGGAAGAGAACGGACCTATAAGCTTCATCCTTGATATATCCTCAAAAAATTATCTTGATCGGGCACGAATCTTGTGGCAAAATCAACCCAAAAATTTCAAGAATTAAATCTGGAAGCATCTGAACTCCAATTTCAGCTAGCTTATAGTCAAACTGAGAGTCTCAAAAATACAAACCCAACGACTCCAAATTCGACTCAATCCGAGCCCAAATGAGTCAAAATCAAGGACCCGAAGCTCTGTTGGAAAGTTTGTATCACAATTTGAGTTACCAAACGGTTTTCAAATATAACAATCTTATAGTCGAATTGAGCGGCTCAACGAGACAAATCCAACGAGCACAAGATCACTAAATTCCGACATCATTAAGACCTTTAAATGTATGATGAATGGTGCACGATCAAGGGATTCAATATCAACCGTCCATTCGACCACTCTCTATTTGCCCCTGATCTCATAGCTATTTACAAGCTATGCCACTCCATAATATCTATAAATAGACTCCTCACTTCTTATCAGAGGGGACCCAAGCTTGAAGCTAGAAGCAAGAAGAAGAGAAGGATAGGAGGGAATAACGCCTCCTAGACTACTCCCGGAGTTCTGCCCAACGCCCGTATGACGTCGGAATTTGGCCAGACGCCCGAGTGACACCAAAATTCTTCCCAAGTGACACCGGAATTCTTCCCGATGCTAGAATTCTACCATACTTTCAAACGACACTGAAATTCTGCTCAACTCCGGAATGACGCTGGAACTCTTTTTGATGTTATAACTGATTTTCAACCCTGAAAAGATTTGTTGTAATCTAGTCATCCTAAATTTTAAGGACGAGTCAGTCTCTTGTATTCCAAGAAAATACTAGTGGAACTTTTTCAACTGGACATGGCCCATGGTTTTTCCCCTTTCCATTTCCACGTAAAAATCCCTAGTGTTATTTTATCTTCAGTTTGTATGCTGAATATCCATGGAACACTAAGACGAATACTTTCTAATTCTACCGCCACATATATTCTAGTCCGCAATAGTTTGGCGTTGTCAGTGGAAACTTATTCCACAACTCCAAGTATTGCTATGATGGTCAACAGGCACAAAAGTCACATCGTTAGGGTTTCTCGCTCCAACTCCCACCAGTCCAGAAATCACTTTATGAATCATAGACGTCCGATATATACCTCTTTCTACCCTGGGGGGCAAAATGCCATTGGAGAAAAACTTTGGGACATTCCTTGGAAGAGAGAATATGAAAAATGAAAGAATCTCGGAATGAGATCCTTAAACTCCTGCGAGAGTCTCGGCAGCCAACATTACCAAAGGGGGAGTAGGTTCTTCTCCCTCGAGCTCCACCACCGGCCGACGATGTTCAACTCAAACATCATCAAGAAGAGATTCATTCTCATCATCCAAAAAGATATCTACAATCAGGCCATGATAATGAACTTGCCTATACAACAAGTTCTACCTATCCTTCACCCCCAACTTGACAACCACGTATTCTTTCAGATCTCCCAGAAGACTTAGCCCCACATGTTGCTGAGCTCCCACACAACGCTCTATGTCATGTGCTACATAGATTATTATGGGAAGAGTTCCCCATAGAAGATGTGAGGTAAACTCTCTGACAGCGGAACTTCCAGGAGTCATCACCTTTAACTGAAGCCATTCTTTAGCACCCCATTCTAGTTGGCTTCAAACTACCAAGCATTGAATCCTACGATGGGACATTTGACCCGTATGAGCACATCGACCATTATAGAACCATCATGCATATTCAGTGAGCCTCGGATGCACTTCTTTGCTAGGTTTTTCCTGTCACCCTTAAAGGATAGGCTCGAATGTGGTTCTATTCGCTTATATCTGGAACGATCCCTTCATTCATCAAATTGGTCAAAATATTTGTCAAACAGTTCGTAGCAAATCGAAGAATTGCTAAGGATTCTTCCCACCTCTCTAGGATCCGTCAAAATGAGGGAGAGTCATTGAAGGAGTATTTTCAATAATTTTCCACTGAAGCCCGACAAATTCCAGGAGTAGACCCTGAATTACTCAGTGGGGTCTTTCTTGGAGGCCTTCATCCCGGCCCCTCCTATTTGGCACTCATGCAGGACATTGTTCATTTATATGCCGATCTGATCCATCGTGTGGAGGCCCAAATCTTTTCAAGTGATGCCATAAATGCTCATAGAAAATAGTTTGAGCAAACCAACGGGAAGTGCAAAGGTGCACCTGGGATGAATAATTCATCCTCACAATAGAAGAAGCTAGGGAAGAATAATCTACCTCCTAGGCCTCCATTGCCATGATACAAACCTAGATAAGAGGAGTACACTCCACTCAATAAATCTCGAGCAAATGTATTAATGGCTATTAGAGATCAAGATACAAAGAAATGGCCACATCCTTTGAAGCCAAACACAGGAAATCAAGATCATCATTATCACTTTCATCATAGTCATGGCCACACTATCGAAGCATGTAGGCAACTTAAGGAGGAGATTGAAAGACTCATCTGTCAAGGCTATCTTCGACAGTTTATTCGGGATTCACCTAGCCGAGAGGAAGCTCATCCCACTGAGGGGAAAAATCAACAGTAGAGAGCACCAGTGAATAATCGAATAGTAGTTGGTGAAATTGAGAAAATTGCAGGAGGCCCGTTACTATATGATTAGGTCTTTTTGGATGTAGATAAAAATCCAACTCTGAAGAAGGCTCGTATAGATCACTTTAGCATCTTTGATGATTCTAATCTGGAGGGAGTAAAAACCCCTCATTAAGATCCGTTTGTTATCAATACAGGCATAAGTGACCCATGTAACAATGTTAAAAGAATTCTTGTGAACAATAGAAGCTTTGTAGATGCCCTGTTCTACTCCACTTTTCTCAACATGGGTCTCTCAAGAGAAAATCTTCAACCTGCTACAGGTCCTTTATATGGATTTGATAATATACCTGTACGAGTAGAAGGGATAATCAGTCTCCATATTATACTTGGAGAATTTCTTTGACAGACTACACACTCTATTTAGTTCATCATTGAAAAGTCAGAATCGGCTTACAATGCTATCTTTAGGAGGCCAGTCCAGTCCATTTTTAGAATTGTTACCTTTATTCCTCACCTCAAGCTGAAGTTCCTTACCCCGGCAGGAGTCAGTGTAGTATGCGGAGATTAACAAATAACACAAACCAGCTATCTTATGCAGGTTAAGCCACATCTAACAGTTACCCTAAGCATCAAGGACTTTGATCTCTAGAGCAATGATATTCCTCAGAGAGATTCCCTTATAAAAGACCTTACTACTGTATCTATATCTAAAGAACATCCTTCAAAGACAGTACGAATTCGAATGCTTCTCTCAGACAACGAGAAGAAAAAATTCACATATTTTCTACGTGAAAATCAAGATATTTTTGTATGGAGTCTGGCAGATATGCCTAGAATTGACCTCGAAGTGATCGTGCACTCTCTCAAAGTCAATCCGATGTGTAAATCGATTATCCAGAAGAAACAAAACTTTGCACCATATCATCAGCAAGCGATCAAGCAGGAAGTGGACAAACTTTTGGAAGCTGAATTTATATGGGAGGTGCACTATCCTACTTGGTTGGCAAATATTGTTATTGTTCAGAAGGGAAGTGGAGCTTAGAGAATGTGTATAGATTATACAGATCTCAATAATGCCTGCCCAAAATATAGCTTTTTTCTTTCTTGTATTGACCAGTTAGTCGATACCACCTATAGGCATTAGATGTTGAGCTTTATGGATGCCTACTCTGGCTATAATCAAATAAAGATGAATCCTGCTGATGAAGAAGCAACATCATTACAAACAGATAAAGGGTTATATTGCTATCGGGTGATGCCCTTTGGGCTCAAAAATATTGGAGCCACTTATCAGTGCCTCATGAATAAGATTTTCAAAAACTTTATTGGGCGTACTATGGAAGTCTACGTTGATGATATGTTTGTGAAAAGTCTTGAAAAATCTTAATATATCTCTGACTTAGAATAGTGCTTCCACTTATTGAGATGTTATAATATACAACTCAACCCCACTAAATGCGCCCTTGGAGTCGCTTCTAGAAAGTTTTTGGGATTTTTGTAACCCATAGAGGGATTGAAGCTAATCCCGAGAGGTCCAAAGGTTAAATGGGAGAATTGCAGCACTATCTCATTTCCTGGCACATTAAGGAGACAAATATCTGCACTTCTTCAAGGTACTTAGATGTACACGTAGCTCTGGATTCCAAGGGATTGATGAATGCTAAGAAGCATTTGAATAGCTACGAAAGTATTTGGCATCCCCACCACTACTTTCTAAACCGACACCAGGAAAAAAATAATATTTGTACTCAGCTGTTTCTACTCAGGCTATCAGTTCAGTTTTGGTATGAGAGGAAAATGCTATGCAACACCCCATCTACTATGTCAATAAGATCTTATTCGAAATGGAGGGACGTTATCCTCTAGTGGATAAGATGGCATTGGCGTTAGTTTATTCTGCCAAAAAACTACGCCCTTACTTTCAAGCCCATTCAATTAGGGTTTACACGAATCTGCCACTGAAAAGTATTATGCAAAAGCCATAAGCATCGGGTAGGCTCGTTAAGTGGTCTGTAAAGTTGGGAGAATTTGATATCCATTACTTGCCAGGACCTGATATTAAATCTCAAGCACTGGCAGACTTTATAGTTGATTGCACCATCATAGTATCCGATATCCAACCAAGTGCTTTGCCTTCTCCTCCATGCTGGATGCTGTATGCACTACTAAAAAATTAAATTTTAACAACATACATATTAATAAACTTTTATTTAAGTGCCTTAAAAATTATTTATTAAGGTGTATTATTATTTGGCGCTAACAGAGCGATTTAGCGCTAAACGAGCGACACAATGAAACTTCATTCCCCCTTCTTATTCTTTCATCTTTCTCATATTCAAATCCGTTTGCCTCCTTCATCGAATGCTGTACCTTACGCGCGCTCTCTCCATAAGCCAATTCTGTCCCCACAGCCGACTTTTCCACTGCCGATGACCCATTCACCTTATCCATCGTCGACACCTCTTTCCCTGCAAAGTGCGTTACCCCACCCCCTGGGCTGCTTCTTAACCTAATCACGAAATTGCCTTTGATTCTTTTTGGCCCTTCTTGATAACCAATAAATCCTCATCAAGCACCTTTGATCAAAGAAAATCCAGAAATCCACTTCTGACAACAACCATGGTAATAACAAATTCAATTCCTTCTCGAAGGCAAGATGGTCACGGGAGATCGATCATGCTGATAGGCGATTCCAATGGGATGAGTCCAGCGTAGACTACACCATTTTCGTGAAAGAACTCACTGCACTCCGCGACCGTGTCGATATCGCGAGGCATGATAAGTCTTTTAATGCTTACATGGCCATTGATCGATCCATCTATGAGCACCACCTCTTCCATGAGGCGTTCAACAGCTTCCGCCGAGACTTCGGGCTTATTACCAATGACGTCCACCCCCATTTTTATACAGGCACTGTGCTCTATGCCCTTGGCTGCCATAGTGAAGTGAAGGATGAGTTTATCATAAACTCAGATCCATATGAACCACATGATCTCACTCAAGGGAGAGGGCATGGTTCTGAAAGCTTGCAAGCATTATTATGAAGCTGCTATTCTTTGGTGGGATTATTTGAGTTCTGCATTAACCATTTACAAGTTTCTGGTATTACTTCATTGAATTATTTAGGAAATTCTTGCTATTTGAAAGCAGAGATATATAAGTGTGACTGCTTCCCTTTTAAAATAATAGAGGGCATGTTATTACTTTATCAACTATTTTTCTGAAATATTGCAGCTATTAGATGAGGAAAAAAAAGTTTATCATTCTGGTTTAAAAACTTTAATGGTTGAAAATCAATTACCACAATCATGGATCCAGAACTATATCTCATTTTCATGGAACCCTCGTCATTATTTGTTCTTATTTAGAGCTGTTTTTGGGGTTAAAATCAAGTTTATTGACATCCTTTTGTGCTTTCTTAACTTTTTAGATTAAACCTTACCTTTTCATTACTTTCTCTTGCATGAAAATTTTATCTCTTCATCCCCACTTCAACCTCAAATGAGCATATACGTGAAAAAGTTGGAGTAACTCCAGTGGAAGATAAGATTAGAGTGAGTCGCCTTAGATGATTTGGTCCATAAACGATGGCCTTCCGGTGACCCGATTAGGAAGGTAGAGGTATTATATTTGACTTATATTAAGAAAGCTAGAGGTAGATCTAAAAAGATTTGGTTAGAAAATATTAGAAATGAACTTTCTTTATTAGATTTAAAGGAGAATTTGACTTTTAAAAGGACACAATGGAGAAAAAGGATTCTTGGCCGACCCTATGTTTGGGACAAAGGCTTGATGTTGTTGTTGTATCCCCACTTCAACCTCATCAAGCTGGAAAAGAAAAAAATGTTAAAGTGGTCTTAAGATTCCTTGTATGTGATCATTTTTTATCTCAGTTATCTAATGTGTTTAGTTCAATTCATTGTCTTCTCAAGTGTGATCCAAAGCATCATCACTGTTGGATTATTTTAGATAAAATTTGAGGTGTCAATAGACTAGATTAGATTTGAGGAGTTGATGGAATAAATTAGATATATTAAATAATCTACGTCTAAAATGACCCCTCTTTGATAGTATAAGGATAATTTTAATCTTTTTCCTTTCTAAAAAAATTGTTTTGTCAACTATATATATTAAGAAGTAAGAATGAGCCTTCTTCCATATCTGTTGATTCAAAATTTTTGTATTAGACATTGTTTAAAGGTAAACTCTACTTATATAGGATCGTATACTATTACTTTATACTTATGCCAAACTGCAGGATTTATTTATCGATAACTCTTTTATGATGATGCCTATTTGGTGGTATATTTTAAGATTTTTTTTCCCAAGGGAAGAGAGAAGTTTGGTTGAAATTGCCCATAGAACATGCAAATCTTGTCCAACTTGCTGTTGAGGTAGCTAATCTTAAAAAACGACTCATTAATCTCATCAGAAATAAGAAAACATGTATTTATACTTATGATGGTTTACTTTAGTGAACGTCTTTGAACAATCTTTCACTTTTTAAAATATAAACTATCACTGACTGGACTTGGCTTTCAATTTGTATTAGTATCTAATTTGATTTTATTATTTTGTTTGTGGAAAAACTTTGTATGTTCAAAATCCTTTGAAAACATTTAAGATAAATCAACCATGTTCGACTTTCAGGGATGCCAAAAGATCCTTGATCCAAAAATGCCTATTTTTAAAATTGTGCATAGACTCAATCGTCATGTACATCGTCATCGTTTGCGCACGTCAATGTGTTGGACCGGTCCACACGGGGCATGTAGGTACAATATGTAGACCCTACATCCTAGTAGGTCACACAAAAAATCATGTGATTCAATAAACAATGAAAAGTATTATATATATATATATATATATATATATATATATATATATATATATTGATGGACTCAATAAGTCACGACTTATGTTAAGAAAGATAGAAATAAGCTTAAAAAGGTTTGATTAGAAATTATTAAAAATGATTTTTTTTGTTAGATTTAAATATGAATTTGACTCTTATTAGAACACACTGGAGAGAAAAAAAATTCATGTAGCTGGCCCCATGAAATAAGATAAAGGTTTGATGTTGTTGTTGATATTGTATTCATTTGTATTGCTGATCTTGTTAAGTACTATTATAGATGGTCCTTCTATTTTTTAGTTTTAATTGATTATATGAGCTCAACCCTATCTAACCAACAAGATAAATTTGAATTCAGCCTGGTGTGTCTGTTAAAAAGGTCAATTACATAAGTTTGTCAAGATAACATCCAAGGTACTTACCATGCTCCAAATGTATTTGGCAGGAATCCAGGTCTGCCACTTGCTTGGAGGTGGAACTGGCCCAGGCATGGGCACACTACTCATATCCAAGATCAGAGAAAAGTATCTGAATCGAATGATGCTTACCTTTTATGTATTTCCTTCCCCAAAGGTTTCTGACACTGTTGTTGAACCATATAATGCCACCCTTGTTGCAAACCTATTCTTTTTATGTCTTATGTTTTGATGATTGACAAACACTATTTCTCTTGGACTACTTGTTGCTTCTAACTTTTCAGGAATCAAAGATCGGACGATTAAGAAGGAGCCAAGTTCAGGATTGCGTAGGTTTAGGGTTGAGTCAGTCTGTACTTATGTTTTTCACCTTTTGAGTCTACTTGTAATGGTTAAAGAGACTGATGCTAAGTAACCCTACACACACTCACACTTGAGGGGCTTAGAATTTCTATTTTTGCCCACATCGGCCCGGCCGATACTTATATCGTCCGGGACGATCAGCTCAAAATAGAAAGAAGTAGCCGCTATAGTCAATTAAGGTATACTGTAATTTTAAATTATCGGCCAGGACGATACGCGTATCGGCCTGGACGAAATTACCAAATTATGCCTTAATTGATCAGGAAATCAAGAGAGTAATTAAGGATGATTGATACGATCATATCGTCCTGGATGATCGCAGGATCGGCCAGGACGATCCATTCAAAAAAACCTTAAGTTACTTCAGGACGATAAATATCGGCCAGCTCGTATTCAGGGCTATTATCAGGACGATTTTCCTCTGATTTGAACTGATTGGCCAGGACGATTATGAGATCGGCCTGGACGATCAAGCCAATTTTTAATCGTCTAGTCTTGCATCCAGGGTGATGCTCTGGCCGTTCTTCTTTGATTTGTACTGATTGGCCAGGCCGATGTCCAGATCGGCCTGGACGTTATTGTCAGAAACTTGCAATTAATGAGCTCCTTTGAAGCTCTTCTATTTAAGAGCTCTTGTTCAACATTTTTAGAGACCTTTGGCTGCTTCCTTGACCTGAGAAGACCTTGAGGAGAGAAAGAGAGAGAGGAGAGAGAGAGGATCTTGTGAGGGAGAGCTTGTGAGGGGATTCACAAGGGTTTCTTCAAGGATCGCTCTACTTCATCTTCGTCTAGAGTTTCTCGTCCGTGGAAGGGTCGGTAGAGGTAAGGAGTTTGCTTTTTGGTTTTGGTTCTCTGCCAGCTTCAGGAGGAAGCAAAAGGAGGTAGGTTCTCTGCCTTGCCGGGGTGACAAAAAGGAGGTTCTTGTATGGGCTTCTCCGCCTAGCCGTGGGGGCTAAAGGAGAGTCACGTTTTGTAGTGCAATACTTGGAGGGTGCCTCCAAGGAGTGGACGTAGGTCGAGTCGACCGAACCACTATAAATTTCTGTGTTCTTTTTCTTGCTTCCGCGCTTTTTAATTCCACATTTATTTCTGTGGTGTGATTTGGTTTATGCAATTTTCTTTCTTTGTGAAAAGAGTTTTTAAAATACCAATTCACCCCCCCCCCTCTTGGTTAGCTTGGGACTAAGTTCATAGGGCTTAACATCCCTTAACAAACTTTCAAGTAGTATCAGAGCAGGATTCGAAAATTAAAGTTTGAAAACTTTTTGAATTTGATCCATGGCTAAGATTGGGAATTGTAACACTACGGAAGGGTATTCCATTACCCAACCTCCCCTATTCGATAACCTACCTTTTGATTTTTGGAAAACTCGCATGTCAACATTTTTACAATAAACTAATTATCGCATGTGGATGCTTATTCAAGAAGGTTATTCTCCACCGTCTCATGAAATTAATGGTGTGAAAACTGAAGTTGCTTTTACTGAATGGACTTTTGATGAACGTGATTTAGCTCAATTAAATGCGAAATGTTTGAATTGTTTTTTCTGTGCTTTGAAATCTAAGGATTACATGCGTGTCTCAACTTGCAAAACTGGTAAAGAGATTTGGGATAAATTGTGCATCACCTATGAAGGTACCAATGAAGTTAAACAATCCCGTTTAAACATTCTCTTGCATGACTACGAACTTTTTCGTATGAAACCTCATGAATCTATTTCTGACATGTACACTAGGTTTACTCAGATAGTTACTTCATTGCATGCACTAGGAAAGGAACTTTCAAATTATGAAAAAGTTAACATGGTTTTGAGATGCTTTCCTTCATCTTATGATGCAAAAATCACTACAATTACTGAATCTAAGGATTTGAATACCTATTCCATTGATAACTTACTTGGCTCACTCATTGCTTACGAGCAAGGGGTGAATCAAAGAAATGTTGATGCAGGTGAAAAGAAAAAGGAGAAAATAATTGCACTGAAGGCACACAAATCGGATTCTGAATCTTCTGGGTCTAAAAGCGATGAAATTGCCTTCATCACAAGGCAATTCAAAAGCTTTCTAAGGAAGAAACAAAAGCATCATCAAAGTTGGAGAAAATGTAAGGATCATAAACATGTTAAAGGATCTTCTGATGATGTTTTTTTTGAATGCAGGAAGCCTGGACATGTGAGAACTGATTGCCCTATGCTTAGAGATCCATCAAGCAAAGGAAAAGGTGAGGAGAAAGCTAAGTCTAGGAAGGACAAGAAGAAAAATCAAAGGAGCTTTTGGGCAAAATCTGGTACTGACTCCTTTGAGACTGAACCAGAGGAAGAAACTACAAACTTGTGTTTCATGGGAAAAGATCAAAGTGATCAAGAAGAGGTATGTGAAGTTTCCTACGATCAACTTCTTGAAGTTTCAGAAAACATCCATGCATCATATAGGAAATTAAAGAAAACTCATGCTAGCTTGAAATTAGAGTTCTTAAATCTACAAAAAGAGCATAAAATTTTGATTAAAGACCATCAAACAATTGATTCAAATCACATGACTTTACTCGATGAATTTGATGAGTTAAATAAAAATCATGGTGAGTTAGTTGAAGAGCATGATGCATTTAAAATATCCCACACAACACTTGAATCTGATTTTAAGAAGTCAAAGGAGATAGAGAAAAATTTGAGGATTGAAAATGAAGTTTAAAAAACACAAATTTGAAGTTTCAAAATGATTTAGAAGCATATAAGAAAACTAGGATGACTGGTACTTTTAATCAATTGCCAAAACCTAGGAAGAGGCATTTTAACTCAAATCACTTAAGAAATCCCTTTCCTGGAGTTAGATGTTTTTCATGTGGCATGCTAGGACACATCTCACACACTTGCACGATTCAACATAGTACACATTGGGTGTGGAGACCTAAGGTGCATGATCCACAGCATATCACACATGCGTTGCATTCTTCTCTTCATAAGAAGGAACCCAAACCTTCTTGGGTTCCTAAATCTAACACTTGATAATTTTGCAGGAGGGCTCTCACAAAAGACCTCGTGAGAGTATGTGGTACCTGGACAGTGGATGCTCTCGACATATGACTGGTGATGCTAGTCAGTTTGTTGTACTAGAGTCCAGGACTGGAGGCAAGGTTACTCTTGGAGACAACACCACCAGGAAGGTGGTAGGAGCAGGTATAATTGGTAATTCCAAGAACCTTATGATTGAAAATGTTTTGCTTGTAGATGGATTGAAGCACAACTTGCTCAGCATCAGTCAATTCTGTGACAAAGGCTTCATCGTGCAATTCTTCACGGATTCATGCATTGTAAGTTTAAGTAACATTACTATTTTGCAAGGAAAGAGGATCAAAAATGTCTACATACTTGATTTAAATAACATTGAATGTGATGCTTCTTTTTGCTTAAAAACTGTGATTGATGATTCCTGGTTGTGGCACAGGAGGCTTTGTCATGCAAGTATGAAAACCCTTAGGAAAGTGACCCAAAAGGACCTAGTTAGAGGTGTCCCCAAAATTAAGTTTTCAAAAGACCAAATTTGTGATGCCTGTCAACTAGGAAAGAAAGTCCACTCCTCTTTTCACCCCATTAAGGACATTAGCACCTCTAGACCTTTAGAAGTCCTTCACATGGATTTTTTTGGACCCATTAGCACAGCGAGTTTGGGAGGGAAAGTCTATGGTTTTGTGATTGTTGATGACTACTTGAGGTTCACTTGGACTAGATTTCTTTCACATAAAAATGAGTCTTTTGAGGAGTTTAAAACTTTTTCTACTTGGATTCAGAAGAAGCTAGGTTGTGAGATTTTGACCATCCATAGTGATCATGGGGGAGAGTTTAAAAATGAAAGATTTGGAGATTTTTGTGAGGACACGGGGATTAGCCATAATTTTTCAGCCCCTAGGACCCCTCAGCAGAATGGGGTAGCTGAAAGGAAGAACCAGACCTTGGTGGAAGCTGCTAGAGCCATGCTTGCTGAGTATTCACTTCCAAAATACTTTTGGGCTGAAGCGGTTAACACAGCTTGTTATGTGTTGAATAGGGTGAATGTTAGAGCCAAATTAGAGAAGACACCCTATGAGATCCTTAAGGGTAGGACACCCAATCTTTCCCACCTTCATGTCTTTGGTTGTAAGGTTTTCATTCACAACAATGGGAAGTCTCACTTGGGAAAATTTGATCCTAAATCTGATGAAGGAGTATTCTTGGGATATTCTAGTGTTGGAAGTCTTTTAGGGTGTTTAACAAGAGAACTTTGATGGTGGAAGAGACAACCCATGTAGTTTTTGATGAGTCTGATCCTAAGAAACATGGAGTAGAAGATGATGATGTTGGAGAGATTACAAGTGGAGTAGAAAATTTGGGGAAGGAGAGTGAGCACCTAAGTAATGGAGGAGTAGAAGGAGTCACCCAAGGAGTAGAGAACTTTGTTGAAAGGGGAGAAACTTCACACACCTTGCCTAGAGATTGGAGATACTATACAAGTCACCCCAAGAATTTGATCTTAGGAGACCCTTCTAGTGGAGTTAAGACTAGACATGGACTTAGGAAGGAGGTGAACCACTCTGCCTTTATTTCTATGACTGAACCCACCACCATTAACCAAGCCCTTTCTGATGAGTTTTGGATTTTAACAATACAAGAAGAGTTGAATCAATTTGTTAGGAATGATGTTTGGGAACTTGTGGAAAGACCTAAGGGACAAAGTGTAGTTGGGACAAATGGATGTTGACAGGGTTACAATCAAATAAAAGGGATAGACTTTGAAGAGACTTTTGCCCCTGTAGCTAGATTGGAAGCCATTAGAGTGCTATTAGCCTTTGCCTGTTATAAAGGATTTAAGCTTTTTCAAATGGATGTCAAGAGTGCATTTTTAAATGGGGAGATAAAAGAAGATGTGTTTGTAGAACAACCTCCAGGTTTTGAGAGCTCCCAATTTCCAAATCATGTGTTTAAATTGAAAAAGGCATTGTATGGTTTAAAGCAGGCACCAAGAGCTTGGTATGAGAGGCTTAGTACATTCTTACTAGAGAGGGAGTTTGTCAAGGGAAGTGTAGACACCACCCTTTTTATTAGGAGAGTTGGGGATGATTTACTCATTATTCAGATTTATGTGGATGATATACTTTTTGGATCTTCTAATAAAAACTTGTGTGATGATTTTTCTAAAATAATGAGTAGAGAGTTTGAGATGAGTTTGATGGGAGAGTTGTCCTACTTTTTGGGGTTTAGCATAAAACAATTGGAAGATGGAACTTTTCTAAATCAAACAAAATATATAAAGGACATTTTGAAGAAATATGAGATGGACAAAGCCAAGCCAATTAACACTCCCATGACTTCTAGTGCTCCATTGGACAAGGACCCAAGTGCTAAGTCTGTTGATCAGAAGAAATATAGAGGCATGATTGGATCTTTACTTTACTTGACTACGAGCCGACCTGACATCATGTTTAGTGTTTGCCTTTGTGCTAGGTTTCAAGCTGACCCTAAGGAATCCCACATGAATGATGTTAAGAGGATTTTTAGATACCTTTTGGGGACACAAGGATTAGGGATTTGGTACCCTAGACATAGCACTTCTTTTGAGATTATTGGTTTTTCTGACTCTGATTTTGCAGGATGCAAGGTGGATAGAAAGAGCACTTCTGGAACTTATCAATTCATTGGACAATCTTTGGTCTCTTGGTCTAGTAGGAAGCAAAACTCTGTTGCTCTTTCCACTGTTGAAGCTGAATACATTTCTCTTGGAAGTTGTGTGGCCCAAGTCCTTTGGTTGAAACAACAGGTATTGGATTTAGGATTACATGTAAGTACCATCTCAATCTTTTGTGACAATACTAGTGCCATATGCATTTCTAAGAATCCTATCCAACATTCAAGGACTAAACACATTGACATTAGGCATCACTTCATTAGAGATCATGTGACTAAGGGAGACATTGAGTTACACCATGTGACAACTGAAAATCAACTGGCGGACATCTTTACTAAACCACTGGCCTTCGATACTTTCAGCTCTTTAAGGACCAGGTTGGGTGTGATTGACATTAATGCATGAAACTTTTTATTTTCTTTTGTTTTTCTTTTGCTTTTTATTTTTCTTTTGTTCTTGTTTCCTTTTTGTTGCTTTAGTTTTTTTTTTGTGTTTTATTTCTCCCTTTTGTCTCTCTTTTCTTAGTTTTCAAAATCATCACTAATATGATACTATATTCCTTGTCCTTGTCTTTGGAAATTTGTAGTCAATATGTTTTTATCTACTCAATCTCTTAGATGGTAGGAATATTTCGTGATTGTGTCTCTTTCTCTAACCTGTTTTACTGGCATAGTTTTCTTTTCTAATCAAAAATCTATCTCAAGTTAAAGATTGGTTATGGAATTGAAATCTTTTCTTAAGCTTGCTTAAGCAAATCTATCTTATACTTATAATGTTTAAAGTCTTTTTGTCACATCAAGATTTCTCGTTACTCTTGTCCTTGATTATTAATTCTGCTTGTGGTAACTCTTCCTTATATTAGAGAGAGTGCTCCTATTATCTAATATCTGAGAAGATATATTCACAACTTTATTTTTTAAAAGGTTATAAAAGAGAATATAGCTTGCAAAAACAATAAAATTTGGCCAATGATGCCAACAAAAGATACGCAAAGATGCAAAAAATTGAAAAAAAATATATAAAAAGATGCGCAAAGCGCCATGAAATTGACAAGAGGCATTAAATGAGCCCACTCAAAAGCAAGCTATTCTCCCTTTTTAAATCTTTTAAAACTTAGAAGTGTTGGTTTTCAAAGGCTTGACTTCGATTATTTTGCGATTGTGACAAATTTACTTTACTTCATTATTTTATAAAGATTTTTTTAAGCCAAGTAATGGGTGGATTCCTTTTCTCATATCCAATTAATTTCTTGAGTTAGGTCATTGATTTCAAAAGACAATTCTACCCTAAGAGAACATCTGAGCTAAGGGTAACCATGATCGGATATTCTACTATTCTATAGATTGATGAGCTTATGAACACATTAACTCACAAATTTTTAAATCAATCACATGGAATACTATAACATGTTCATGCCTTGGTTTAAAAAAAAAAAAAAAGGGAATCTCTTTTTCTTTGCTTTCTTGTACCCTCCTTTTTGATATGTCAAAAGGGGGAGAAGTTTATGAGGTTCTTTTTTCATCAATCCTGAATTTTTGCTGTTTTTCGTAGTGTTTTGCCATCATAAAAAAGGGGGAGATTGTTGCAAACTTATTTTTTTTATGTCTTATGTTTTGATGATTGACAAACACTATTTCTCTTGGACTACTTGTTGCTTCTAACTTTTCAGGAATCGAAGATCGGAAGATCAAGAAGGAGCCAAGTTCAGGATTGCATAGGTTTAGGGTTGAGTCAGTCTGTACTTTTATTTTTCACCTTTTGAGTCTACTTGTAATGGTCAAAGAGACTGATGCTAAGTAAACCTACACATACACACTTGAGGGGCTTAGAATTTCTATTTTTGCCCATATCGGCCCGGCCGATATTTATATCGTCCGGGACGATCAGCTCAAAACAGAAAGAAGTAGCTGCCATAGTCAATTAAGGTATACTGTAATTTTAAATTATAAATATCGTCCGAGACGATCAGCTCAAAACAGAAAGAAGTAGCTGCCATAGTCAATTAAGGTATACTGTAATTTTAAATTATCGGCCAGGATAATACACGTATCGGCCTGGACGAAATTACCAAATTATGCCTTAATTGATCAGGAAATCAAGGGAGTAATTAAGGATGATTGATACGATCATATCGTCCTGGACGATCGCAGGATCGGCCAGGACAATCCATTCAAAAAAACCTTAAGTTACTTCATGACGATAAATATCGGCCAGCTCATATTCAGGGCTATTGTCAGGACGATTTTCCTCTTATTTGAACTGATCGGTCAGGACGATCGTGAGATCGGCTTGGACGATCAAGCCAATTTTTAATCGTCTAGTCTTGCATCCAGGGCGATGCTCTGGCCGATCTTCTTTGATTTGTACTGATCGGCCAGGCCGATGTCCAGATCGGCCTGGACGATATTGTCGACAACTTGCAATTAATGAGCTCCTTTGAAGCTCTTCTATTTAAGAGCTCTTGTTCAACGTTTTCAGAGACCTTTGGCTGCTGCCTTGACCTGAGAAGACCTTGAGGAGAGAAAGAGAGAGAGAGGATCTTTTTAGGGGGAGCTTGTGAGGGGATTCACAAGGGTTGCTTCAAGGATCGCTGTGCTTCATCTTCGTCTAGAGTTTCTCGTCCGTGGAAGGGTCGGTAGAGGTAAGGAGTTTGCTTTTGGTTTTGGTTCTTTGCCAGCTTCAGGAGGAAGCAAAAGGTGGTAGGTTCTCTGCCTTGCAGGGGTGGCAAAAAGGAGGTTCTTGTAAGGGCTTCTCCGCCTAGCCGTGGGGGCTAAAGGAGAGTCACGTTTTGTAGTGCAATACTTGGAGGGTGCCTCCAAGGAGTGGACGTAGGTCGAGTCGACCGAACCACTATAAATTTCTGCATTCTTTTTCTTGCTTCCGCGCTTTTTAATTCCGCATTTATTTCTGTGGTGTGATTTGGTTTATGCAATTTTCTTTCTTTGTGAAAAGAGTTTTTAAAATACCAATTCACCCCCCCCTCTTGGTTAGCTTGGGACTAAGTTCATAGGGCTTAACATCCCTTAACAAACTTTCAACCCTCTTTATCCAACAGCTAGTAGAAAATGCAGATGAGTGCATGGTTCTTGACAATGAAGCCCTCTATGACATTTGCTTTCACACTCTCAGGCTTAGCATACCTAGATGTAAGTCCTAATAAATCCCTTGTCCAAATGTTCAATTTCTAATTTTTTTCTTTTTCCTTTGAATGAATGCTAACTTTGTTAATGTAATTCAGTTGGTGATCTTAATCACTTGATCTCTACAAACATGTGTGGAGTTACCTGCTGCCTTCGATTCCCAGGGTAACTCAACTCGACCTTCAAAAACTTTCAGTTAATTTGATTCCATTCCCCTGCCTTCATTTCTTCATGGTTGATTTTGTACTCCTGACATCTCGTGGGTCTCAGCAATATAAGTCCCTCACAGTTCCTGAGCTCATCCAATAGATGTGGGAATTAAAAAACATGATGTGTGCCTCCGATCCACGGCATAGTGGCTACCTCACTGCCTCAGCAATGTTCAGAGGCAAAATGAGTAAAAAAGAGGTGGATGAATAGATGATCAATGTGCAGAACAAAAACTCATCATATTTCGTCGAGTGGATCCCAAATAATGTCAAGTCGACCGTGTGCGATATCCCTCCAACCGGTCTGAAGATGGCATCGACATTCATAGGGAATTCAACATCGATTCAAGAGATGTTTCGTCGTGTGAGCAAGCAATTTATAGCGATGTTTCGCAGCAAGGCATTTCCACACTGGTTCACTGGGGAAGGCTTTGAAAAAATGGAGTTCCCTGAGGCAGAGAGTAATATTCATAATCTGGTGTCTGAATAACAACAGTATTAGGATGCTACAGATGATGATGAGGAGGGTGAGTATGGTGAAGATAATGAATTATCTACAGTTTTGTAAATTAACCATTCCATTTTTATTGAATCCAAGGCAAGGAAAGATGTGATGAGGAAGAACTTCTGCTCCAGACGATGAGCTCCTCGACAATCGATTTCTTTCTTTTCTAATGCTCGCACTGAGGATTTATCTAAAGCTTCTTCAACTACTAGAATTAGATAAGAGTGATGTTAATGGAAATCTTGGTTGTAAAAGCAAAATGATGAGATTGAAAAGAAATAAAAGATTTGTATGAAATTAATGTAATAGATTGATTATATACATATAAAGTTTGAATTAACTTTTTCTTTTTTTTGAAGGTGAAAAATCTTGTAATTCTCTATTGATGAAATAATTTTTTTTAAAGAGAAATAGATTTTATAAGTTCTCAAATGTGTTATTTTTATAAATTCTATTGAAGATTAATTCTTGGCAATCGAAATATTAAGTAATTGAGAGTTGGAATGTAATCTATTCATTAAATTGAAGTATCGTGAAATCATATATCTTAGTCAAATTATATGTGGCTTATTATTAAACATGAGATCTATTATGACACATAATAATTGTTGTACTTAATGACAAATTCCAGCACAATAAGGTGTTAGCAAAGCATGTCTATTAGGACACCTTAAAGGTGTCATTTAAATACTATTCCATCAAAATCATATGCCATTAAAGTTTAGTTTTTAAGGCACATAAAGATGTCCTTAACCCTATGCCAACGACCACCTAAGCGACACCATTGGTTGATGTCCTAATAGAACATGTTCCCTAATAGATACATATTTAGGCACTTTAACGTGTCTTAATAGCCATTTTTTTTTTGTAGTGATGTCAATGAAGCTTCTGGAAGTTCTGGCACTGGGGCTAGAATTCTTTTAATCTCTCTGCAGAATGTTACCCTTGAGTATGGGCTCTGACTCAAGTTCTTGGCAGCAAACAACACGACAGAATACGGGGCTCTTATTGCTGGATTAAGACAGCAATTGATTGTGAGGTGCAGAACCTAGTAGTCCACACTAATCTATAACTAGTCGCCTCTCAGGGAGGGAGATTTTTATATCCACAATCCACAACTCGCTTAGTATTGTAGCATTGTGAAGTTACTCTTGGCCCATATAAGAGAGCATCAGATCATATATATTCTCCAAGAGCAAAATGCGAGAGCAGATGCTCTTTCAAAACTTGCTACATCAACAATGGGAGATGTTTCATAAAAGAAAGTGTATCGAGGAGATCCACTTTCCAAGTATTCAAGGTCCGTGGGTCATACAATCAATCGATGAACCAAGGAGGCATATTGGATCGATCCCATCTTATCTTTTTAACAGGATGGGGTACTACCTGAAGAACTTATGGCTGCTACAAGACTTTGAAGATAAGCAACAAATTTTACCATTATTGGTGATGAATTATATAAGCGCGCATTCACCGGATCATATCTCAAGTGTCTCCCACCTTTAGAAGCTAATTATGCACTTCGAGAAGTTCATTCAGGAGTGTGTAGAGAACATCTAGGAGGAAGAGCATTGGCTTACAAGATCTTGAGTCAAGGATTATATTGGCCTACAATGAAACAAGACGCACTTGAGTTTACTCAAAAGTATAGAAACTGCCAATTATATCCTAATCTCACTCATACACCCGCTCTGGAGCTTGCATCAATATAGAGTCCTTGGCCTTTCACCCAGTGGGGAATTTATATAATGGGACCTTTCCTATAGCCACTGGACAATGGAAATTCATCATCATGGCTGTAAATTATTTCACCAAATGAGTGGAAATAGAACCTTTAGCAAATATTATCGAAGAAAGCCAAGCAATTCTTGTGGAAGAATATAGCCTATCGCTTTGGCATTACTGCGAGATTCATCATTGACAACGGGACATAGTTTACTGGGAAGATCTTTACATCTTTTTGTAAGGATTTTTATATTCAACTCATTCGCATAACTGTCACCCATCCTCAAGCAAATGGACAAATAGAAGTTACAAACTGAATAATTCTGAAAGGGGTGAAGACATGCCTAGGGAAGGCTGAGGGGCAATTGGCTGAAGAACTCCTAAATATCCTCTGGGCTTATTAGACCACTGCGAGAACTTCTATAAGAGAAATCTCATATAACCTCTATTTTGGTATAGAAGCAGTCATACTGATTGATGTTGGAGTCCCGAGCAACAGAGTTCAGACTTTTGACTTCAATAATAATAAGGAGAGGCTCAGGGAAAATTTAGATCTCTTCCCTAAAGTAAGAGATGAAGCCTCACTCAAGACTGTTGCATACCACCAAAGGATCGCTCATCACCACAATCGGAGAGTGAAACCTCAACCTATCTCCATTGGGGACTTAGTTCTGTGAAGCATCAAAGCCACTGGAAATGGTCCTCAGCGTAATAAGCTCTCTCCCCTCTGAAATGGTCCTTATTTGGTGGCGGTTATGGTCAAGCCTGGAACCTTCAAACTGAAGGATGCTAGTTCCCCGTACTTGGAACGTGGGCATCCTTTGTAAGTACTATCAATAGGAGTTGAGACTACTATTTGTTTGGTGTTATGTTGCTCGTAGTGTTTGTTTTGCGTTATGTCCGCTCATGTAGTTATGTTTTCTACATTTCAAGTTTTTCGTATACCCCTTGTGTGTTGATTGTAGAAGAACATTTTTTCTATATCCCTAAGTTTTAGTAGGGAATTGTTTACTGTCTTATATAATACAGTAATGTGATGTTTACTTTGTCGTGGTACAATCTCTTTTCTTCAAACTCTTTTTTCGTGATTCGAGAAATACACAATCTACATTGCATCTCAATCACTAAATGATCAATCCCAGGGGGATTCGATCTGACTTCTTCCATACAGGTTAAAATCATCAAGTAAATGCTTTGATTAACAACCTTAAATAGGTCAAGATATCTAAGGAGGATATCTATCACAATCACTTAAGTCAAAAAGGCCGCCAAAATATTTCTCATTAAAATAAAATTGAATCAAATTTATATGCAAAAAGAGAAATATCAAATGCTTTCTTTATATATCACTGAACATAGAGTACATCATATGGAAGCATCAACAACAAATACATATATAATTAATAGAAACAAAATAAAGTGATACAACACAACATCAAAGCCATCCTACAAGATCTCAATATCATCCTCGTCCTCCTCCAAGGAAAAAGTCTGTTGTAACTCACTCTCTAATTCTTCACCATCAGAGTTTGAAGAAGGATCACTAGAAGCATGGCTAGGAGTCAACCCCTCGATCTCCGCTCAAGTCTTATGCTGTACTGCATGCATACCCTTCATAAAACTTCTGATGAATCCATCCTCTATGCACTCTGCCTCCTAAGCCTTCACCTCCACATCATAAATATGATTGCAAGCTTCCTGAACATGATCCTTAATAATTATCTTGAAGGCATAAGATTTCTTGAACTCTTCTATGACTATAGACAGCAACGGTTAGGCTTCCTTCTCTGACAGCATACTCTGGAGTCTCTTATTATCAACTTCAAGTATCTGCTGATCTTTCATCTTCTGGTTGATCATCGCCTGTGCGTCCATCAACTCTATATGTAGGCAATCCATCTGCTTGTTCTGTGAGGAGACTGAACTTAACCTTTTTGTCAGCTCTGCTCTACTCTCTCCTAACTGCTCCTCCACCACCTGCAACTCCTTGACTTTGCCATCATATTTTTTCATGTATTCCCCCTGAAGGTATTTGACCTTCATAGACTCATTGTTCCAGTCATCCAAGATCTTATTCATCTCAAGCTGGAAATCCATATGCTATTCCAAATGAAGTAACATGTAAAACATATATCCTATATATATATATATATATAACGAAAGGAGAAAGGGCAAACTCACCAACTCATTAGCCCATCGATGACCAATGCACTTATGTTTCAAAACATCTTCTGGAATGCATACTTAGATGGTGAGATATGAGGACCTTCGCTAGTGACCACCAAAATTTTATCCGCCTTCTTCTTCTTTGGTGCCTGTGAATCTCCCTCACTCCCTGGTCGCTTGGAGTGATTCTTTTGGGGAACTTCCTCCGGAACTTTTACAAGCCTCTTCAATATTTATGCATGCGATCTTCCTACTTAAGAAGATAAACCCTCCTTGAACAAGTATTCTTCATCTATATATCTGCTCAAATAACGCACCTCATAATGTAGAGCATCTAAATCAGGAAGCGTGAGTATCTTCAAAAAATCTTCTGCTCCAATATGAAGGGTATGGGTAACTCCTTCAACTTTCCTCATTTTTCTTGAAGATTCTAATCATTTTGCACATAAAAAGAAGTCGCTAATCCAACCTTTTGACGGGTCTCAATTATGAATATCCAACCATTTGGATCTGAAAGAAATGCGACCCTGTACATCACTAATGAGATGCCCCATCTGAGAAAGGCACTCTAAAGATAGCACCACTCCATGGTCTCTAAAAAGTATGATTAGACCCATTACGATTGACATGGCCCTTTAGGAAAATTGATATAAACTCACTCCACAGACCGTTAGAATGTCAATCAATTCAGGAGATAGTAGAAATCGCAGCCCCGCTCATAAATTGAATTCGTACACTATCATATATGCCGGGGAAGGAAAATGTACACAATTAGATCCTGTCGGCACCTTCATCACCAGATCATTAGGAAAGTGAAATTTTTTTCTAAAAGAGATGAAAGAATCATCAGTGATGGTGGAAATAACATTGTTAGTCTTCGGCGCCTAGTGAGTCTTCTTTGAACCATCAGGTTAGGCGATAGGGATTTCTTCTTTGGCAGGAGGATTTTTGGTGGATGTGTGATCACCCATTTCAATTCCTTTACTAAAGTGGGGCTAAAATCTGAGTAGGGAAAATCACCTATGAAAGATAGCGGAAAGCCTCTATAGTAGGAAGAAAAATAGGGGAAAAAGAAGGAAGAGGAGGGGAAGTCTCCAACTTCTGTACAAGAGAAGGGGCGCTGAGTCAAGTAGGGAAAGTTACATACTTAAAAACAGCAAAAAGCCTCAATTATCATAGAGCCAGAGGGAGAAAAGGAGAAGAAGCAAGTTTCTCCTTAGTCTTGAGGGGCTATTTATAGTGTTTTTGGAGAAGGGAGAAGGTTCCAAAATTTTTTGGATTTTTTCAAATTTTTTTTGAGAATTTTTGAAAATTTTTTGAGCCCCACAAAAACAAAAACCCCCTAACCATACGGCTAACCACCGTGGAACCTCGCAGTCGCACCATTTTGGTCGCATATACTTGACTGGGCGACGGGTAGCAGCGACAGGCGAAGGCGACGGGCGGCGATGAGCGGCTGCGACGGGTAGCAAGAGGATGGCCGGCCGGCCGGTTCTGTCGCCTATACTTGATTGGTCCAAATTTTTGGCCCTGACGATCAAAATTCGCCGTTTTGGGGGTCCACGGACACGTTTTTTGACATTTTAGGCTCAATTTTGACACTTTCAGAGCTCAACGGAGCCTCTATGATCAAGTTTGAGGTAGCTATTAATTTTTGGAAGGCAATTTTTTGTAATGCGGCCAATATGAAATGTCAACACATATATTTTTGAACTCCTAGAGCTCAACATCCAAAAATAGTGGGGCAACTTTTATATCCTCAAAAAATTATCTTGATCGGGCACGAATCTCGAGGCAAAATCAACTCAAAAACTTTAAGAAGTAAATCCGGGAGCATCTAAACTTCAATTTTAGCAAGCTTATAGTCAACTGAGCGTCTCAGAAATATGAACCCAACAATACCAAATTCGACTCAATCCGAGCCCAAATGAGGCCAAATCAAGGATCCGAAGCGCATAGGAATCTTTTGCAAGATTGTTGAATCCACCATGAAATTTTCTTAATCAAGTTATTTGTGTTGTCAATAATTTGGGTTTACTTTCGTTTTGAAAATATAAGAAAGAAAGCATATTTTTAAAAAAAAAAAAAATGGGCAATGATGCCAAACCAAAAGATGCGCAATGACGCCAAATTAAAAAAAAAATACATAAAGTGTATTAAAAATTAAAAGATGCTCAAAGAGCCATTCAAGTGATAAAGGGCATAAATGAGCCCACAAAAAAATATATGCTTATTTTTCTTATACTACTAAAAGCTTAAGAAAATCCTTGATATGCTTGAAACTTGTGCTTGAAAATCTTGGTTCTTGATTCAACAATTCGTGCATTGATCTTCTATTAGATATATTTTATGAAAGGAGTTTTGAAAAATTAATGTTTCTTTTTCCGTTTATTTTTTGATTTAGATATTGAATTAAAAAGTTTTGTTAGCCTTTAAAAGAACTTGAGCTTGGATTAACAATTTATGAATTTCTTACTTCTTTTGGATTATGCGTTGTCAATCCAATTCTACTAAAATTTTTGATTAAAATAAAGAGATAACTTTCTCATTTTAAGAACATTTGTTTTTCACTAGATCAGGGAATGTTTTTGTCTTTTAGTCGTTTTGTTTTTGTTTGTGCCTCCTCTCTTTTTGATAATGTCAAAGGGGGAGAACGTATTGTTGAATTTTCGTACTGTTATCATGTTTGTATCTTGTTTTCAAAAATTTAAGCCTACAAAAATATTTTTATCTCTCCTATTTTTAAAAGGGTTTATTCTAGTGAGGGGGGGATTAGGAGAAATTGCTTTTTTGAAAATTCAAATTGAAATGTTTTGCCATCATCAAAAAGGGGGAGATTGTTACAGATCTATGGTTTATGATTTTGATGATAGCAAACATTCCTTATTTCTCTATGATTGCCTTATGTGCTAACGTTTCAGGTCCACACGATCAGACTGCAATCTGGAACCAGCTCAAGATTGGGTAGACTAGGTCTGTGTCAGTTTGTAATCTTTTTCCTTTCTTGAGTCTGTTGTATTTGGTGTGGCTATAACTTGGTAGAAATTCTCTTGCTCCCTATATGATTTCTATTTTTGGTAACATCGGCCAGGACGATCGTAAGATCGACCTGGACGATCTGTCCAAAATCAGAAACCCTAGTTAGGGCATCCTCATTAAGGCAGCCGTCAACAGATCGGCCTGGACGATACTTATATCGGCCAGGACGATAATCTCAATTCAAAAAGAATCAACCGCCATAATCAGTTTAGGAAGTCTTTGTTTTAGGAAATCGGCCCGGACGATATTATTATCGTCCAGGACGATCTAACTCAATCATGCCTAAATTGATCTGGTATCTTTGGAAAGCATTAATGGTTGATTGATACGATCACATCGTCTGGGACAATCGTATGATCGGCCAGGACGATGGCCTGGACGATCTATATCGGCCAGCTCAAAAACAGGGCGATGATCAGGACGATTGAAATCGGTTTTAAACTAATCGGTCAGGACGATGTAACCAATTTTCTTCTGATCGTCCCAAATCGTCCTGGGATAATGAGCTTAATTTGTACTGATCGGCCAGGACGATATACCTATCGTCCTGGACGATAATGTCGGAAACTTGCATTAATGAGCTCATTTTGAGAGCATCTATTTAAGCTATGGCAAGGCACTTTGTAAGTGTCTTTGGCAGCCATTGTAGCTTCGTTCTTGTGGGGGGAAACTAGAAGAGAGAGCTTGAAAGGGAGAGAGGAAAGGGTGGAATTTGAGAGAGGGAGAAGATCCTGTGAGGGGGGACTCAAGGGAGTGTGGAGGGGGTTCCACACGGTTGCTCCGGCGAACTCGCACCTTAGTACCATCGGATTCAAGGCTTGTCTCGAGGTAAGTTCACCAAAGAAGAAGATCTCTTTGGTGTCAAAGGACCCGGCGACTCCGCCGCACCGGGGAAGGTGGAAGAGATTTTGTAAGGGCTTCTCCGCCTAGCCGTGGGGGCTAAAGGAGAGACACTAGTTTAGTGCAATACTTGGGGGGTGCCTCCAAGGAGTGGACGTAGGTCAAGGTTTGACCGAACCACTATAAATCCGGTGTGTTCTTTCTTTTTACTACTTCCGCGTTTTAATTTCCGCATTTATTATTGTGGTGATTTGGATTGTGTTTTGGTTTTAAAATTTTCCAATTCACCTCTCTCTTTAATTAGCTTGGGACTAAGTTCAAGAGGGCCTAACATCCCTAACGAACTTTCACCACCTAATTGTCAAAGAGAGAATGTCTCACCCAGGTAGAGGAACCTGAAATTCAGTTGATGTCCTCGACTCAAGATGGATGTTTTATTGTCTTAAAATCCTATCTATTTAAAAAACAATCTTAGCCAATAATAAAAATAGATCTAATAATTTAACAGGACATTCTTTTGATGGTAAGAAAAAAGTTTATTATGTAACATTACATAAGAATCCAACATAGCGAAAATTGAAGGAAAATAAGAGCTAGCAATCAATGGTGAAACAAGTGGAAAATGAACCTTAATCAGTGGGCGACAATCAGATTACTTTTCGTTTCATTCGTTCTTTAATCACTGGAAAATAAGAAAGCGTAATAGATATTTCTTTAATAGTAACTGCAAGTGTTACATATCAATCAACAATTAAAATCCAACATAATTTCTTTAATAAGAAGGCAATATATATATGTTCATCCAAAAGATTTTTTTTCTTCTTTATGTGACAGAAATGGCACCGCACATGTCTCTGCATGCCTACTTTGGAACTAAGCTCCAAATTTTTAGGTTCACCATTTGTTTTTGTGTGTAGATTTAAGCTTGCACCTGGAGTGGGATTTTTTTTTTACCCAAATCTTTTTACTAGTACAATATGATAAGCACACAAAATAAATCTAATATCTTTTTATAAACAGAAATGGCACAATAGTAACATTAGTTGCTTAATAAATCTTCCTAATATCCTCTCATTCAAGTTTAAAACATAAACTAATCATGCAATAATTTCCTCCTCTCCTTATCATTAGGAATTAAGTAAGACCTAATTCAAATCACCAAGTAAAAGTAAAATAGCAAGAAGATATAAAATCATTGATATTCAATTTAAAAAAAAACATAGCAAGAATATATAACAATACATATTATTAGAGGAACAATAAAAGAAGATCAACACAAAAAATGAAAAACCTAATATAAATCTTACCCAATGTTTGCTTGGGCTTGGTTTTAGGTATTATTCAAGAAGGAGAAGAAGTGTGAACGAGGGCGCAAATGAGGGTGGAGAATGGAAGTAGCTGCGTCGGCGTTGGTGTCTACGTCAACCTCAGCATTGGCATCATCGTCAGTTGGATAAGAGGAGGGTCGCACGTGGAAAAGATCGCTAGGTCGACGGAATGACGGCAAAATTTTTATTAGAATGGAAGCAGTGACTTCGGCGTAGATCTGGGTGTCAGTGTTAGCATCAGTTGGGAGGGAGATGGAAGGGGAAGAGACGGTCACGCGCATGAAGCAAAGCAAGATCCATCCAAATAATAGAGTTGGGGCTTTATTTGTGTTCGCGACTTTCTTTACGTTTCCCGCATCGCGGCTAATTTTGATTTGTGCAAAGAAGCGGTTTAAAACCACTGCGGTATGGGGCCTATTACAGCGGTATTTAATTTGCAGCTAAGAATTGCTGCCAAAGTCTTATTTTTTTAGTAGTTGTATCATTTGTCACCTATTTTTGAAAATTAAAATTTCTATTATATAAAAAATTATATTAAGTTTTTTAAAAATAATTGCATCGCAAAATAATAATTTTAGAATAATTATAAAGCAGCACCGCTAGATGTTAATATGGGTAGACCTACAACATCACGAACCAAATAAAATTTTATAAATTATAAATTTTTATTTCCTTGAAAATAGCATGTTAATTGGAGCAAAAAATAGAGCTTAAAGTGCGTAATTCAAGCTCATTTAAATGCAAATCGTATTCCTTTTGGGATTATTGGATTTATCTTACCAAGCATTCAGTTCAACTATAAATTTGTCGAAGTCATTGCTTTGATGGTCCTAAATTTAATTTCAAAAATTTTAATTTGAATAGTACAATGAGATCCTTACTTGATCAAGTGGATTTTTTATAATTTATCAATATTCCTCAAAATTCTAACATTAAAATATGACATCCATTAATTTATATTAGGTCTTGAGTGCTTGAGTGATTTGATGTTGAGTGGAGTAGCTTTGAGAGGGTGTTTTACTATATTTGACCCATTTGAAAGCTTAATTTGACTGTTTGACTTGTCAAAATGCCACATTAGCTGATGAGGTGGCATGGGATATGTCTTAAGTGTAGATTATATGTATTGAAGGGAGTTTGATGGGTAGGGACTTAAAGTTTGAGTGTATAAAAAGGAATTTGACCAAGTATAATAATGTTGACTTGGTCAAATCCAACATGATTTGACTCATGATGGGACTAGAAATTTTTGAGATATCAAACTAGATAGATTTGACAGGTTGAATGCATGGATTTGATCAAATGGGTTGGATAGGTTAAATGGGTTAGAATAACACATTTAAAACCTTAAGGTGCACTTGGGTCAACCTAGGTTGACCTAGGACCTAGGTTTGGGCTTGATAGATTTAAAATGATATTTGAAGTTCGTAGGAGGTGGTCCCAAGGTCCGGGGATGTCATTTCAAATGAAATGACGAATTTGACCCTTAAAGGGTATTTGGGTCAACCATGGTTGATTTGGCCAACCAGGTTGACCCAGGGGTTGGGATTGGGTACAACAGGTTTATTTTGATATTTGGAGTTGAATGGAAGTGGTTCCATCCCAAGATAGAGTCATTTTATTCGACTATTCATACCTTAAGGGGTATTCTGGTCATTTTGAGTTGACTTGGTCAACTAGAGTTGACCAAGGTTCTGGCTTGAGTCCATTGAAATCTTAATGGTGATTAAGATACATTGGGAGTGATTTTGAGAATTGATTCGAAAAGGTTATGTTAGAGTTTAGAGAAAACTCCAAAATTGCACTCAAGGGACATTTTGGTCATTTTGACCTCTAGCAAACTAGGGGTCAAAGTGGATCCATCAAAAGGCAGATTAATAGTTAAAAAGTCATATTCAAGGGTCTGAAAGTGATTAGAGGCTTTGGAGAAGGCTCCAATGTCAATATCCACTAGGTGGCAAGTCTAGAGGCATAGACCATAAATATTTGAAAGTTTTACAACATTTGATAATAGATTTAGTTTATGAGACTAGAGACCTCAGAATAGGCTCAAATTTGGAGAGTTGCCTCTAGAGACATATCCTATCAATATATAATTGATAGATTCTAAATAAAAGGTTATTTGATGGGGTTTTGAAATGTTTGAAAAAAATAATTGGAAAAGGCTTTCAGGACAGGGCCTTTGAGCCTTACATTTTAGATTAAAGAACTGGATTTGAACTGGATTGATTCTATGTCTGATTTGATCTAGGATATTGATAGGTCCTAGTGACCTCATACAAAAATGAGGTCAACAATATGCATCATGAACTAACATGAAATCTTAATTTAATAATTACAAGAATGAGTCATATCTTTATTTCCCTAATTGGTCACCATGTAAAGTCAAGTAATTCTCAATTTTAGGCTTTGTTTGGGATGAGTTTCTTATTGCTTCTTAAAGCAACTTTATAGTATAAAATTTTTAATTTTTTTACTATAAAGTTGATTGAAGAAGCAGTAAAAAAGTCATCCCAAACAAAGCCTTAGTTACATTTTTTGGATCATGAACCTATAAGTTGAAGTTGGAGAATATTATAATCTACAGGATGTAAAAATAAGTTATAAAATTAATTTGGAGATTATAGAGACTTATACATATTATAAACCAATTTGAAAATTTATCTTCAATTTTTTTATCCATAACATAAAAATTAGCTTTTTGGAGTGAACACAAAAATACCCTATAATTAAATGAGATATTGTGATGTTTAGGATTGAAATTAAAAAAAAAAAAATGTAAATCAAACATTTGTTGTTGGGAAGCTTATTATACAAAATATTAAACTCCTTTACAATTAAAGAGAACATATAATATTGTAGAATTTATCTCTTTTATCATTCAAATAAGTTAACATACATTTACTTAAGGCTTTATCAATCAAATGAACATTTGGAAATGATTATTGACTTGTGCCCCCTTTATTAATATCATTATTACATCCAACACATTTAATTCTTTTTCTACTTTTTTATATATGTGGCTAAAAATAGTATAAGCACATAAATGTGTGATATTATGTTCTGGATATGCTTCATAAATGAAATCTTCTATACATGCTTTTTTACTACTCTTTTATTTTTTTGTAAATGCTTGCAATAATATTCATTATTTCATATGCTAATATGTACAAATAATTTGAAATAGTATATTACATTTGTTTACCTCTTAAATGGATACATCCATTGATATTGAACTATTGTTAACTCATGTCACAATATGGTAGATGTATTGATATGTGTTCAATTGAGTAAACAAATCAAGTGAAAATATTGTTTCAAATTTGCATAATATTGTCAAAATATTATGTTCACAATGCTTCAAATAGTGTGCATCTAAGTATGCAAAATACAAATTCTTAAAAATTAGCTAATTTGACTAAAAGATTCAATGGATAGAAATACTCCATGAATATAAGACTGTCATGCCTATTCATTATGAATAACTTTCCTGACTTGTTATTGATGCACCTATTTAAATTTAATATCAATCTATCATCTTCATATATTGAACCTAGTAATAAACTGTACTTCCATAATCTAATATAAGGGAATATTTTTGCATGAAAATACAAACATATGATTTATTCTAACATTTCATGCCTTATAAGCAAACTTAGAATGTATACAATTAAGGTGCTTCCACACTTTAGCATCTAACGAATGAATTAAAACACATAGTGAATATTGAATCTTTTAGTCAAATGTATAAAAAAACTTATAGCTTTAAATAGTTTCTATAATAATGGAGTAAGAGGTAAATAAAATAACTTCTTATATGTAACATCATTCTACCTATGTTATTTCTCATTTTGTGGTTTAAAATAAGGTGCACTACAATACTTGCATTTAATTAATCCTTATAATATGTCATACAACCATTAGTGAAGCAATCTATTTTTAGTGCACACAAAATTATTGGATATTAATTTTTATTCCCTATATAAATCAATTGTCACTAAATTATCTATTAGATTAGATTTTTTAGCAAACAATAAATTGATTAGAATATCTATACATCATGTTATAATTTATTTTGATACTAAGTATAAAATTTATTGTTATCTTTAATAAAATCTTAAAATATAAATCTAATTACTTTTTAAAAAATTGGATCTATAAAAATAATTTATCCTAACCTTTTAAAAGAAATTTTAAACCATTAGAAAATATATTAGATATAAAGATAAATCTTTATCTAACTAATAAATTATAGATCTAAAATAAACAAATTTTATCTAACAAACAAATATAACATATATTACAAAAAAAAATGACAAAATCTTTTCATCAAAATTTTTCACAAACTTATTGCCAAAACTTTTGCTAGAAAACTTATATTAGTTGAGCCACAGATAATCTTATGGTTCATATATTATAGTGAACACTGATATAATTTATATAATATAACATATACATACAAAAAATTGATGCTATGGGTCTCTCACTTCAACATGTGTTAGTTATAGTTTGGGATCAAGGCATTAGTTGTTATAGCTTGACTTCAAAATTATATACACAAGAAATATGATTAACTACATATATCAAAAATATATATCCATTATCAAAGAAGATACTTGGGACATTCGAGATTAAATGCTAGTTATCATATTGCCCCCATTTGAGAAGCCAAAAAGTCAAATAAAAGTAGAAGGCCATCAAAGGGAGAGGAGGAGGCAATCCAATGTAGGTATAGCCGATGTGGAGTAAGAGGTCATAATTAAGTTACCTATAAGGTCAAGTATCCACTACATTTCATAATAGATTATATTTTACTCTTATTATTATTTATGAATATACTAATTGCTTAAATTTATTGTAATTCTTAAAGTCTATGTTATAGTTATATAATTTATTGTGTCATAACCATTGTGATTCCACTATACTATATAAAAACTATTTAGTGTTTTAAAAAGTAGATCGGATCCAGAACATGTCGAATAACTTGTTTGTTCAAATCCAAGAATAGATTTAGCATTAATTGGACCAGACAAAGTTGGAGTGAACTATTGACTCGACTAGTTAATCAGTCCCAATTTTTGATAATTTGTCAATTCAATTTTTAAACCATTTAAATGGTTAAATAAATAAATTAAATAAACTAATATAAAATATGAAAACTTAAAAAATTAATTTAAATTATAGATTTATACTTTTTTTAATAAGAAATAAATTTCTATAATAAATATTTATAAAAAAGTTCCAATGGAGCATTATCATGCCTATCACCCCATGTGAGTTCCAAATAGCAATCCTAAAACGCTATATAAATAATACTATGAAAAAGTTCTCAAGTAATGTGAGATTAAATAACTAAAGTTAAAGTTATTAAGTTTACAACAAATACCCTATATAATTTTTTAAACATTTTTTTTAGCTAAATTTTTATTATATGAGTAAAATTGATTTGTTTAGTTTATACTATTTAAATTTTTATGTATATTTATGTTTTGGTTATTTTACATTATAAAATATTATTTATTTATTTATTTACTCTAAATGATCTAACATGAATGAATTATAGATGTACCATAGTGTTTACACAAAAAAACCAAACAATGAAAAAAAAAAAAGAACTATGGGGCTTGGCTATGATGAAATAGGCTACTTGGTAAATAGAGTTTTTAAAGGTTCGCTTTTCCTATCAATTTGATAACAATGTTTAAAACACTATATCTATCTCATATTATAGTTGTAAATTCTAGAGAAGGTTGATGGCATGTTCGAGTGATGTATTAGTGGAAGGGCGGTGATAGTGAAATAAGGTAATTAACAAAATAATGATTGTTGGACAATAGTAGACTAACAATAGTAGACATATGACAATGTTCAAGTGAAAATCGTCGGGGACGGTGAAAGAACAATGAAGGCTGGATAATTATGATTAGATAATGGAGATCATATGATAGGTGATGGGAAACGATAATTAGTTCAGGGCAATTGCTTAGTGGTGATAGTTAACCTTAATCATTTGTGTTGTACATTGGGTAGAGCTTTAGATTTTTTTTAGATCTCTAAACTCTTTCTGAAATTACTAGATTGACAAGAGGGGGGGAGGGTGAATTGTTAAAATTTGTTGCAATAATTTAAAATCCTAAGCAAGAGTTCTATTATTTTTGATGTTTTTAAATTTTTAACAAGAAAACTTTAACTAATACGAAAGAAATCAGTTGAACTCAACATGAAAAACTAAAAACCTTTTTCTTTCAAAATTTTTCACGAAGCAAATATTATAAAAATAAAGCGCAAGAAAAAATTAAAAGCGATAAGAAAAAAGCACACTGGAATTTATAGTGGTTCAGTCAAACTATGACATACGTCCACTCCCCGGAGTCCTCCACTCCGGGAATTTCACTACAAATTATAGATCTCCTTTTTCCCCCATCGGCAAGGCGGAGAAGCCCTTACAAGACTCACTTTCACCAACCCGGCGTGGCGGAGTGCCAAGCGCTATTTTGACCCTCCTGGCGACGGCAGAATACTTTCTCATTTTTCTTCCTCCTGGAGAAGGCAGAGTACCTTCGAGGTCACGGATGTAAAAGAGTCTCCCCCTTAGAGAGCCTCCCACAAGTTCTTCTCGGGCCATAGGAGGAGCAAGATGCAGCAATAACGGAGCAACCGTGTGATCTCCCTCACACCTCTTCTCCCTCACCAAGCTTACCTTCTCCTTCCTCTCTCAAACCCTAAAAACTTCTCAAGATCTCTCTCCTAAGGATTCCCTCTCTAATCACGTTCCCCTCTCTATGTCTCTCTTAAAAATATTACTAATTTGATACATAAAATAGGCTCCAAAATCCCTAAAATATTCAAAGTAGTCGTTACTATTGTACAGTACGATATGACATCGTACAGTATGATATGTATAACAGTCTTCATCCTAGTACAAAGGTTTACGAACAGTTCAAAATAAATTATACAGTACGATATAACATCGTACCATACGAACCTCCACTCATCTATTCGTACAGGACTATAAACATGACGTTCAAAACTCATCTCTGTTCATTATATGGTACGATCAACGTCATACAGTACGATGAGGCCAAATCAAGGGATCGTCCAGGATGATCTCTGGGATGATCAAAATCAGCCTCTGTTCATTATTTGGTATGAAGAGGTTCGTACAGTATGATGACCAATCAGAGATTAGTCCTTGATTTAATCCATTAATTACGGGTTAATTTAAGTAAGTATTCAAATAAAATTATACAGTATGAACATGTTCTTACTATATGAATGATTAATAAAACTTACTTAAACTAATCCGGCGGCTAGGGTTTTGGATTTGTAACATATTGTACAGTACGATTCTGTTTGTATGGTACGATTTATTCACAGAAAATTATTTTATCAGATGAGATCATACAGTTCGAAATAAAGTCATACAGTACGATCATCAGAGAAAGAAAATCTTCATTTTTCTTTTAAAACCCTCTCCCCTATATGTGTGCATGGTTGTTCAATTTTTACATGTAGTTTGTTGCCAGACTCAAGAAAAGAAAAAAGAATAAATAGAAAATTACATTATTTCAGACTCACACTCCTAATCTAACCATTCTTGGATCTTCCTGTTGTCCTGAGTAATTTGTAGTCTTCCTGAAATGTTAGTACTCATAGGAAATAGCAGAAATCAAATTGATATTCAATGAATAAATAGTTCAGGCGATATTGTTTGTCATCATCAAAATCTCAAATTCGGGGTCATGGGTTGCAACAATCTCCCCCTTTTTGATGATGTCAAATAATGTTTGTTGTAGGCAAGTTTGAAAGGAATTTTTTTTATTTTTTATTTTATTTAAACATAAGAAAAAGAAATGCAATGCAAAAAAAAAAAAAAAAAAAGAAACTGTAATACATAATAGAAAAAAGAAATGCATTCTATTTAAACATAAGGAAACATAAGAGCATACTACAACAAAGTTCTCCCCCTTTTGACAGCACCAAAAAGAGGAGAAAATAATACTAAAAAAGAAAACAACACAGATATACTTCAAAGGGAAGGATCCTGATCACTTGGAGGTGGAGGTGGGTTTGGTTGGAAATAGTGAAGGATTATGTCAAATTGGTGATCAGTCACGGTGAAGCGTTCCCCAAACCATTGTATATCGGCCTCGTGTTGCTGATGTTGCTCTTATATGTGTGTATCGAGACGAGTATGAAGTTGGTCGAAGTGTTCGACCAAATATCATGAGGATGAGCTAGTGCAGGTGCTCAGGGTGCTGCATGTTCTCGTGGTCGAGCTTGACCTGTTGCGGGGGAAGCATTTCCTTCTTCATCATCAAAGTCAGGTTCTTCAGGCTCTTGTCCCCGATGGAAAAGAATACGGAAAAAGGCTTCCGTATAAAAGATTAGAAGATTATCGGGTTCACCAGGATATGTTAATTGGTATTTATTTTGAAGGATGTATCCTATAAGGTGACCAAGGGCTAGATTTTGTTTCTGGCAAGTAGTAGGGAGGCGAACGAAAGTCATATGATGAATGTAGTCAATAATCAAATCTACCTCATCGAATTTGGTGTTGGACATGATAAGATAAGTAGTCACAGATAAAGTCGCGGTCATGTTGATTCGGTCGTCAGCTTTGGATAGTATAGAGGTTTTAAGGACCTGTTGAATAATTCTGGCATTTCGATTGAGTGATTGGATGAGTGGCTGTTGTTGATAGAAGGCTGCATTCCTAAGGACACAATTAACATCACTCTAGTCAAATTCAGTTTGTGAGAAAGGAATGAACCCTAGGTCCTTTAGTGGATAGCCCAATATATTGGGCAATGGCAGCTTTGGTAATCTCTATGTTTTGGCGACAGACAAAGGGGTGGAAAGTTGTATTGCCAACAGTGTAGGTAAGATTTGCTAGAAATTCAAATATGAGTTTGTAGTTGAAGGGGAAAGCTAGAGTAAGAAGGAACTGGAAAGTGGTGGAAGCGAAGAGGTTTAATACCTTAAAATTTAAAGCAGCATGATTGATCATTTTGAACGGTGTAATCTTACAGGTTTTGAACTTGTGATAGGCCTCTTCATTTTCTACATTTAGAAAACGAGCACTGTGATGGCTAGAGGAAGACGAGCTCCAGCTACCAAATGACCCCTCTTGCTAGAACTCGACATTATCAGGAAGGCAAGTAGACTAAGTGAGAAGAGATGTAAGTGAGGGATTGTGAGTGAAGAGATCTTCCTAGCCAGCATATTTATAGAATTTTTTCATACATCGTACAGTACGATCTAGTATCGTACAGTATGATAGGGCAATAAATGTTCTACCGAATCAGTTGGTCAAAAGGTGGTTAACTCGTATAGTACGATGGGTATCGTACAGTACGATCAGAAGGATTTTGATCATCCCGAGGGTTGTCAATACGACCTTTGATGAAAAGTTTTGTACTATACAAATAGGTATATTGTACAGTACGAATGACAATTATATCATACCAGACACCTTTAAGTCGTACTCTTCTATTTGCTGAGGTGGATCGTACAGTATGAAGTGGAGTTATCGTACAGTACAAACACCAATAATATCGTACCAAATAGAGTTAATTCTTACCAATCCGTTCGCTGACATGGATCATATAGTACGAAGAGGAGGTATTGTACCATACGATGATCAATAATATCATACCAGACGGATTGATTGGCTGCCAGCTGTATCATACAAGATGATGGGTATCGTACTGTACGATCAACAGAGGCGAAATTTGCATATGGGTTGTGCTTTATGTAGATTTACATATATCGTACAGTATGATAGTGGATCATACAGTATGATAATAAAATGTCAAATTTGGTGGTTTTGTGTAGTGAGTGTGTGATGATCAAGAACAGTCGTAGAAGAATTTTTTATGTGTTTTTATTTTATTTTATGTATTAATATCTATGACACAGTCTATTTCTCAAGGTGCTAAAGGTGTCGAATGCTAGTGGTTTTGTGAATATGTCGGCCAATTGATCTCCTGTAGCGATGTGATGCAATTTTATATCTCCCTTAACAATGTGATCTCTTATGAAATGGTCTCTAATATCTATGTATTTCATTCGAGAGTGCTGAATTGGGTTCTTAGAGATGCAAATTGCACTTGTATTGTCACACATGATTGAGATGGTTCATACTGGTAGGCCAAGATCAAGAATTTATTGTTTTAACCATAATACTTGTGCAATAGAACTTTCTACTGCAATATATTCTGCCTCGACCATGGAAAGGGCTACTGAGTTTTGCTTCCTATTGGACCAAGAAACTAATGATTGTCCTATGAATTAGAAGGTGCCAAAGTTGATTTTTCTATCTACCCTACATCCTGCAAAATTCGAATCAGAGTACCCTATGATTTCAAAGAAAGTGTTGTGCCTAGGATACCAAATTCATAAGTTCAGGGTGCCTAGTAGATACCTAAGGATTTTCTTGACTGTAGTTAGGTGAGACTCTTTAGGATCAGCTTGAAAACGGGCACAGAGGCATACACTAAATATTATGTCCGGTCTATTGGCAGTCAGGTAGAGAAGGGATCCAATCATTTCCTCTATATTTTTTCTGATATACTGATTTTCCATTAGGATCTTTGTCTAATTGAATTATTGAGCTCATTGGAGTGTTCATGGGCTTTGTACTATCCAGGCACCACATACTCTCATTAGGTCTTTTGTGAGAGCATCCCTATAATTTCATTCAAGGATTAGATTTGGGAATCCAAGTGAGTTTGGGTTCCTCCTTATGCTTGCATGAATGAGATGTGTCTAAGCTATGCTGTGATGGATGCACTTTAGGTCTCCATACTAAGTGTGTCCTATGGTGAATTGTGCAAGTGCGGGCTATGTGACCTAGCATGTCACAAGAGAAGCACCTAACACCAGGAAATGGGTTCACTAACCTATGTGGGTGGTGATACCTCTTCCTAAAGTTATGTGATGCATGCTGTATTGGGGGTTTGCTAGATTGTGCTAATGTGAGTGATGCTTTTTCTTTTTCTAGTTCTATGATTTTTTTTAAAGTGTTGTTTTGATATGTCAATCCATGAACTTCTATTTTTTAACAAATGCTCACTGTGATATACTTCTAATGCAAGTTTGTCTAGTCTATCAATAGCTTCTTCTAGTTTAATATGAGTGGTTTTCAAGGTTTCATGCATTTCAGTTAGTTCAATATGCTTCTTATTTAATGCATCATACTCATCAAGAAGTAGCATATAATCTCTATCTAAATCAGAAATTTCTTTGACTAAGTTTGCATACTCAGTTTGTAAACTACTAAACTCAATATTAAGACTAGCATGCATCTTTTCCAATTTCCTATATGAGTCATGAATTTTTTCAGAAATGAGCAATAAATCTTCATATGAAAGTTGACATACCTCATCTTGATCCGATTGATCAAGATTATCGTTAGCCATTAGACATAAATTTGTTACCTCCTCATCTGCTTCTTCTTCTGATGATTCTAAGGCAGAGTCGGCCAAAAAATATTTTTGTGTCTTAATTTTTCCTTTCTTATACTTGGCATTATCCTTGCTCTTTTCTTTAGCAGGTTGGCTCTTTAAGTTGGGACAATCAGCTCGAAGGTGACCTGGCTTTCTGCACTAAAAAAAGATTATATCAGATGAAACTTTATTAAACTTTGGGCTTTTACATTTATTCCAGTCGTTCTGATGATGCCTGTGTTTTCTCTTTAAGAAGTTCTTGAACTGTCGGGTCATTAATGCTATATTATCTTCTTCCTCCCCTGCAGAGCTATCGCTTTCTGAATTGTTTGCTTTTAATGCCACCGTTCGCTCCTTCTTCTTTTCACCTGAATCACTTTGCCTTTGACTCACTCCTTGCTCATATGCAATGAATGAACCAAGCATATTATCAATAGAATAAATATTAAGATCTTTAGATTCAGTGATGACAGTAATTTTAGCATCATAGGAAATATGTAAGCATCTAAGAATTTTGTTTACCTTTTTAGAATTTGAAATTTCTCTGCCTAATGAAGATGTCACGATTTGGGTGAACCTAGTGTACATGTCATATATTATTTTGCTAGGTTTCATACATAAGAGTTCATAATCATGCAACAGATTGTTAAGCCTAGACTATTTAACTTCACTAGTTCATGTGATACACAATCTACCCTATATCTCCTTACTAGTAGCACAGGTAGAAACTCTCATATAATCCTAAGACTTTAATGCATAGAAAAAGAAATTTAAGCACTTCACATTTAATTGAGCTAATTTCTTATCCTCATTGCTCCATTCATTAAAAGGCACTTGAGTTTCACTCCATTCACAGTTTAAAAAGGTGCAACATATCCATTATTGATTAACATCAACATACGATAATCAATAGACTATAAAAAAGTAGACATTCTTATGTTCCATAAGTCAAACGAGATATTGTCAAAAAGTGGTGGACGGGTTATTGAATAACCCTATGCAGTGTTACGATTATCAAAATGTGACATGATTGTTTTTCAAGATTTTCTAAAATACTATTTTTGAAAATAGGCTCTGATACCAATTAAAATCACTAGATTGATAAGAGGGGGATGAATTGTGAAAATTTGTTGCAATAATTTAAAATCCTAAGCAAGAGTTTTAATATTTTTTTTTTGTGTTTTTAAATTTTTAACAAGAAAACTTTAGCTAATACAAAAGCAATCAATTGAACTCAACATGCAAAACTGAAAACCTTTTTCTTTCACAATTTTTCACTAAGAAAATATTATGAAAATAAAGTGCAAGCAAAAATTAAAAGCGAGAAGGAAAAAGCACATTGGAATTTTATAGTAGTTCGGTCAAACCATGACCTACGTCCACTCCTCGGAGTCCTACACTCCAAGAATTTCACTACAAACTATATCTCTCATTTTTCCCCCCACGGCAAGGCGGAGAAGCCCTTACAAGACTCACTTTCACCAAGCGCTATTTTCACCCTCCTGGTGATGGCATAGTACCTTCTCATCTTTTTCCCTCCTAGAGAAGGCAGAGTACTTTCGAGGTCACGGATGTAGAAGAGTCTCCCCCTTAGAGAGCCTCCCACAAGTTCTTCTCGGGCCATAGGAGGAGCAAGATGTAGCAAGAATGGAGCAACCGTGTGATCTCCCTCTCACCGCTTCTCCCTCACCAAGCTCACCTTCTCCTTCCTCTCTCAAACCCTAAAAACTTCTCAAGAGCTCTCTCCCAAGGATTCCCTCTCTAATCATGTTCCCCTATCTATGTCTCTCTCTCGAAAAGATTATTAATTTGATACATAAAACAGGCTCCAAAATCCCTGAAATATTCAAAGTAGTCGTTACTATCGTACAATACGATATGTATAACAGTCTTTGACCTAGTACGAAGGTTTATGAACAGTTCAAAATAAATCATACAGTATGATATAGCATTGTACCATATGAACCTCCAACTAATCTGTTCGTATAGGATGATAGACGAGACAATCAAAACTCATCTCTGTTCATCGTATGGTATGATCAACATCGTATAGTACGATGAGGCCAAATCAAGGGATCGTCCAGGACGATATCCGGGATGATCAAAATCAGCCTATGTTCATCGTATGGTACGAACAGGTTCGTATGGTACGAACAGGTTCATACAGTATGATGACCAATCATAGATTAGTCCTCGATTTAATCCACTAATTACTGGTTAATTTAAGTAAGTATTTAAATAAAATTGTACAGTACGAACATGTTAGACTAATAAAACTTACTTAAACTAATTTGGCGGCTAGTGTTTTGGATTTGTAACACATCATACAGTACGATACTGTTCGTACGGTACAATTTGTTCACAAAAAATCATTTTATCAGATGAAATTGTATAGTATAAAATAAAGTCATACAGTATGATCATCATAGAAAGAAAATCTACATTTTTCTTTTAAAACCCTCTCCCCCTGTGTGTGTGCATGGTTGCTCAATTTTTACATGCAGTTTGTGGTAAGACTTAAGAAAAGAAAAAAATAAAATAAATAGAAAATTACATTGTTTCAGACACACACTTTTAATCTAACCAGTCATGAGTCTTCCTATTGTTCTGACTAATTTGTGATCTTCCTGAAATGTTATTACTCATAGGCAATAGCATAAATCAAATTGATATTCAATGAATAGATAGTTCAGGTGACATTTATTTGTCATCATCAAAATCTCAAACTCGGGGTCATGAGTTGCAACACTTTCCAATCTAATTCCAAGGTACAATTGAAGTAGAGAATGGTGGTGCATTTAAATTTTTTTAGAGTGATAATGTGATAAATCTAGTCAAATTAAAAAAAAAAAAAGAACTCTATCAAATTTCTTGATTTAATTTCTTTGATTATAGATTATTCTTTTAATATCTAATTGTCTTTAAAAAACTCTATCAATCAGCTTTATTTAATTTCTTTGATTATATATTATTTTTCTATATATATTTGTCTTAATGATATCAAAATTGAATGATCATAAGCTAAATTAGATTTCTAATATCAAGATGTACAATTTGATTATAAATATATAAGAGATAATGGAGATTATTTAGTCCTCTAATTAATGTCCTAAAATTTTTAACGACACATAAAATGCTTCATTGGGGCAAATTTGGACTTGGCTCAAAATACTTATGTTATTATTGGTTTGTTTAGTCAAGTCATCTAGTTCGACCATAAGATTATTCAGATTGAAATTTGGATGATCATAAATTTAATTCTAAAAGTTTATAATTTAATATTACATTGGGATTCTTAGTCACTTGTTAAATAAATTTTTTGATGATGTATCATTTGTCACTTATTTTTAAAAAATTAAAATTTGCATTATACAAAAAAATTATATTAAGTTTTTAAAAAGTTTGCATCACAAAAATAACAATTTTAGAATAATTTTGAAGCAGCACCTCTGGATGTTAATATGGGTAGATCCACAACATCACGAACCAAATTAAATTTTATAAATTATAAATTTATATTTTCTTGAAAATAGCGTGTTAATTGGAGCAAAAATAGAGTTTAAAGTGCATAATTTAATCTCATTAATTTGAATGCAAATCATATTATTTTTTGCATCGTTGGATTTATCTTACCAAGCATTCAATTCAACTATAAATTTGTCAAAGTAATTGCTTGGATGATCCAGAATTTAATTTCAAAACTTTAATTTGAATTGTGCAATGATATCCTTACTTGATCAAGTGGAATTTTTGGTAATTTATCAATTTTCCTCTAAATTCTACCATTAAAATATGGCATCCATAAATTTATATTAAGTATTTGAAAAAAATTACGTCATAAAATTGTAATTTTAAGAAACTTATAATGCATTGCTATTCCCTGGACGTTAAGATGGACCTACCAAAAGGTCTTGAACCAATTAAACTCTCTTAAACTAGAATTTCACCATTTCATAAAATCGGCATGTTAGTTGATTAAAAATTTCTACAAATTTTTTCTTCAAACTCTACAAAATTACTTGAAAATATTATTATAAAGACTTTGTTGGGATTTACAAGTGTTAAAATTGATTCCAAAATTAATATTAAATGATAATATCTTGGATCTCAAAATTGTCAAAATATTCAAACCCAAATATAGGACTGGCAAGCTAGCCGCCACTGCCAACAAGAGTACCAACACACAGAGTCACATGCTCTTGGGTGCACGTACAAGTGCCTTTTATAATTTTTTTTTTTTATATAAATGTATGAATGTTTCCTTTTTTTTTTTTTAATTTGAAAATATTTTAAAAATTAAAAATAAAGCCATTAAATAGCAGCAAATTGTTAAGTTTTTTTTAAAAAAAAATTAGTAAAGCTTTTTTAACTACTTATTCTCCTTTTGAAGTATGAATACTCTCATGAGGAAGGAGGAGAATGCACATGTCCTGTTTTTCCTTTTGAAGGGAATATTTTTTCATAATAAATAGGTTAAACATTGTCATATCACTACGGAAAAATCGCTAATTGCCGGAGGATTTTCCGACGGCTTTCCGGCTGAATATTTTATGGTGGATTCTCCGACAAATTAAGATGAAATATTTCCGACTAATTTGCAAGTAAGTTTTCTGGCGGAATTAAAAATCTCTGAAAAAATGTATTCATAATTAATAATTTTATAGCTTATTTTAGTTAATTATAAATCTAATAATTTATTTTAATTAATTATTAGATTGATAAATTATTATAATTAATTGTTAGTGTAATAACTTATTTTAATTATTAATTAAATAGTAAATTTTAATTAATTACTAAATTTAATATTATATTTTAATATAAAAAGTTATTAAATTAATAATTTATTGGTCATAAATTTAATAACTTATTTTAATTATTTATTAATGTAAAAATTTATTTTAATTATTTATTAATTTTAATATTTTATTTAAATTTATTTTAAATTACAATTTTTGTATTATGTTATTTATATTAAAAAGAGAAAATCTTCTAATAGTTTTTCATCCACAGCAAAGTGGTAGATTGTTTGCAAAAAATCTATCTCCTCTTCAAATCTCACGGCCGTCATGGGCAGCGTGAGAGGGCGGGTCAGGCTATGCGGGTGAGCGAGTGCGGGTGGGGTTGGGCTACGCTAGTGTGAGGGCACGGGTGGGCCAGCGAGGGCGGGTCAGGCTACGCGGCATTGGGTGGGTCCGAGCTATGTGGGGGTGGGCAAATTATTGGGTCAGGTGACCGGAGCCAAAAGATAAGTTCGGACAGCCAATAAAAATTTGCCGCGTCACCTTGCGCTTTAGTTGCGCTTTTTGACTTGCGCTTTAGTTGCGCTTTGGTTGCGCTTTTTGCGCTTTGGTTGCGCTTTTAGTTGCGCTTTTTGACTTCGCTTTAGTGCGCTTTTTTTGCGCTTTAGTTGCGCTTTGGTTGCGCTTTAGTTGCGCTTTAGTTGCGCTTTAGTTGCGCTTTAGTTGCGCTAATTTTAAAATAATATTTTATTATTATCCGAACCTATCTCTGCGTTCGGTCACCTGACCCAATAATGTATATAGGTTGAATATAGTTCCCTCTTATAGGCCTAAATGCATCTCTACCAAGAGTAACAAACTATCCTTTTAAGTGTGGTGTTGTGGGAAAAACTAATAACACTTTGTTTCCCTTTAATAGGCCCTATCATATATAAGTAGAGCATAGTTCCCCATGGCATGATCTAATGTCACTCTATCATGAGTATTGAATTATTTTTCATAGGAAGAACCCTAATTTCTCCTTCAGAGGCTCTAGTTTATTCTCTTAAATATGAACAAACATTATCTTGTATAGGAAAAATGTTGTTCTTCCTTAAATGCTTTAGTACATCTTAATTAAGAGTACCCAAGTATCCTTTATAGCCAGAGTTACAGGAAAAAATCACATCTCCTCATTTCCCCTTTGTAAGGTGGTCATACAAGTCTTCTAAATATGAGGTGCTAAACTAAGTTGGAGTTACATATTTCAAGGCCGCTGAAGTTCTTAAGGTAAAGAGACTAGCCTTGTAGAAGTTGAAGCTAGGAAGTAGCATGAAGTCCATAAAAGACTTTAAACAAAAAGTCCATAAAAGACTTCAAGTGATCATTGGTGTTTCATTACTTGATTCAAGTGAAGAACTCAAAGCATCAATGATTTGAACTAAATTTTATCATGGCTTGATTATAGTCTAAAATAGCCAATTCAACTAGGATTACACAACTAACCTTTTATTTAAAGGAAAGCCAGTCCGCCCATCACCTTCATAGGATATTATATTTTAAGAGTCAACCCATATTAATTATAATGTTAATAGCCAATCTTTCTTGTTCATATGCAAATGCTATATTTTATGTGATGTGAAATGTAAGTCAATATTATATATAAAATGCAGTATTTCATAAAATACATAAAGATCTATAAAATTTGTGTACTATGTATTTACTTCAGAAAATTATAGCTTCCAATTTACCCGTTAAAATTCAATAATATTACATTCATAATGTTCATAAAATCTATATATAACATATATGAAAAGTAATGCTATAAACATGAAGTAAATAAGGAGAAATGCATTTTTATTAATTTTTAAAAAGATTAAAATTATAAAGACCAAAACAACAAAAATAGAAGTAATAGTATAATCACTTATTTCAAATAAATCAAAATTTGTAATAGAAATGACAAATGAAAATGATCAAAATTGAATTTCTCTCTCTTCCTTCTCTCTCTTCCTTCTCTCATCTTTCTCTCACTGCTCTTTCATTCTTCATGGCTAGGCAAGCGAGATGAGGGAGTGGTATAGGTGGCAGGGGTTTAAAGGAAAAATATACTAAAAAATATTGTTAGTGACCTAGATCCTTCGCACACAGACCCAACATCATAGCATTATATGTTGAATTCAAAATTATTATTGAACAAAGACATAAATGTTGTGGTGGTAATTTATGGTGTGTTGTGCTCTCAATCATGGACTCACAACGCTTATAATAGCAATGCCACAACAATTAACTTCAAAATTCATGTTTTTAATTAAGTTCAGTTTACACTTTTGGGTTGTTATAAAGATACACTAACATGACTAGAGGACCTCCGACGCAGGTGAGCTAGAGTAATCATGTGAAAACCCCTCTCACACTCGCTTGAATCCCTCAAGGCTCTTCTCCCTCTCACACAACTTCACCCACTATCTCCCTTGCTTAATACTTTTTCTCTCTCTCTCAAAACTTTCTCACAAAAGAAATAGAACCCTTTATTGCCAAAAGTCTCTTCTTTAAAATTAGAAAAGAGTTTATAATATGAGCTTTTAAAAAACCCTAATTTTAAATTCAAATGCCTTTGATCGTACAATACGATACTCATATCATACAGCACGATTAACTCAATTTCTTATATATGATTTAAGATCATCAAGTATGGTTAATTATAGCCCATTATAAATTAACTTTATATAATTAAATATTTTGATTAATTTTTTATTATACTAATCATACAATACAATCTTAAAAAATATAATATTTAATTACACTCCCTCTTGTGTGTGTGTGTGTGCGTGGTTGCTAAACCAACATACACCTATTACAAATATAAACTCAAGAAAAATAAAATAAAGACTCTTTCGAATAATGACTAATCGACCCAACACTTTCTTGAGCTATGATTCTTTTACGTTTCTTTATGTATGATGAACCTAAAATATTAGTAATGCACAAAAAATATACACAATGTGTAAAGAAGGGGTAAATAAATAAATATTTAACAATATTAATAATCATCAAAATAAAAGATCAGGCTCACAGATTGCAACAATTTGCTATTTGGCTTGGGGAAAAAGTGAATATAAATTCCCTCCAACTCCACTAATCACTTGATTAATTAATCAAATGCTTCTAGTTTCAAAAGGATGAATTTGAGTAAAAGCTAAGTATAAACACCAAAAACATGGGCTTAAAAATATGTCTATAACATCTTTACTGAGAATACTAATACGGTGGTTATCTTATCTCTTATCTAAAAATGGATACTTTCTTATAATATATATATATATATCTCCTAGGATTGACTTTGACATCAAATACGGTTAAGTTAAATATGTCTTAAATCATTCAAAGGTAGTTTGACACTCATCCATCAATTAAAAGTTAGTGATATGTCACAAATATTTATTTCAATCAGGCAGGTATCTTGATGTAAATATGAATAGAAAACTTCCAAAATTAAATTTGGAACCATTCAAACTTTGATTTTAGCAAACTTGTAGTTAAACTGAACATCTCAAAGAGACAAAACCAACGATATCAAAATTGGTGGAATCCGACCCAAATGGATCCAAATTGAGGGCCAAAAGCCTATTTGGAAGTTTCGAAATATTAATTGGATGATCAAATGAAATCCAAATTGTTGCAACTCGAGCTTATGAGTTTATGTTTTTGATAATAACAAATATTATGGCTCACTTTCTGTTTTCAACTTGTATTTACAATATATATATATATATATATATATATTTGTTTATGTGTATACTAATATTTTAGGAATACCATGCAACACCAAACAAAGAATCAGAGCTCAAGATTGGGTTGAATAATGTTATGTTGTAAAAGGGTATGTAATATTCATTGATGTAATTTTAATTTCATGAGTCAAGTCTTGTAAGGGTGTATGCTTGCTTGGTGACCATGCACACACACACTCAAAGGAGTGAGATCTAGTCAAATTCAAAAGAACAAGTTTTGAACTAATCGTACTAGACGATTTTGGATCGTCCAGGACGATCCTTTATGATCTTGGAAAACTGCCGCCAATGCTAATTTAGGCAAGATTTTAAGATTTAATTTTTATTCTAATCATCCCATAGGATCTTGATCGTCTAGGACGATCAATACAAATCATGCCTAAATTGATCATATGATTAGGGGGTTAATTATGGTTAAATTTTTCAATCTAATCATCCTGGACGATCTATATATCGAATATGATGATGTTTGTCGACATACTTGATTTTCCTAAATCGTCAAAGCTGAAATGCCATAATTTTTCTTCTAATCATCCTGGATGATCCACGATATCATCCTGGACGATTTGTACATTTTTGTACTAATCATCCCGGACTATCCAAATATCGTCCAGGACTATTAGGTCAAATTATGTACATCGTACTGGACGATGTTGCGATCATCTAGGACAATTCTGGGTCCCAAAATTGAGTTTTTAGTGTTTTCTAAAGTCCTCTTTTTAAGCGCATCGTATGGGACGATACTGTGATTGTCCTTGATGATATTTGGCATTGGAATTGAGTTTTTAGGATTTTCTCAAGCCCTCTTTTTATGCATATAGTACGGGACGATCCAGCGATCGTCCTGGACGATAATGTCAGTTTGGTGCGTTTAAGAGCTTATAGTTCCCTCTTATAGGCCTAAATGCATCTCTACCATCAGATTCAAGGCTCGTCTTGAGGGAAGTTTTGGAAAAAAAAAGATCTCTTTGGTTGTGGAGAAAGAAGCATCACCACCTGAGTAGATTAGTACTTCATTTTCTTAGAGTTAGATGCTTTTCATGTGACATGTTAGGATACATAGCACACACTTGCACCATTCATCGTAGTACACATTGGGTGTGGAGACCCAAATTGCATGATTCACAACATAACATACATGCATTGCATACTACTTTCCATAAGAAGAGACCTAAATATGTTTGGGTTCCTAAATCTGATGTTTGATAATTTTGTAGGAGTGCTCTCATAAAAGGCCTCATAAGAGCATGTGGTACCTAGACATCGGATGCTCACAACATATAACTTGAGATGCTAATCAATTCATTTTGTTGGAGGGCAGGGATGGAGATAAGTTTATTCTTGGAGACAACACCACCAGGAAAGTGGTGGGCACATGTTTAATTAGAAACTCAAAGAAACTTTTGATTGAAATATTTTACTTGTAGATGGACTAAAACACAACTTGCTCAGTATCAATTAGCTATGTGATAAAGGTTTCATCATAAAATTCTTGGCAAACACTTATTTTATAAGCTTAAATAATAACATTATTTTATAGGGAAAATAGATCAACAATATTTACATGCTTGATTTAAATAATATTTAATGTGCTACTTCATTTTGCTTAAAAATTACTACTGATGATTCTTGGTTATGGCACAGGAGATTATGTCATTCCAGTATGAAAACCCTTAGGAGAGTGACCGAGAAAGACCTAATTAGAGGTGTCCCCAAGCTTAAGTTCACAAAAGACCACCTTTGTGATGCCTGCCAATTAGGAAAGCAAGTCCATTCCACTTTTCACTCCATTAAGGACATTAGCACCTCTAGACCTTTAAAAGTCCTTCACATGGATTTGTTTGGACCCATTAGCATTGCCAGCTTAGGAGGGAAAGTCTATGGTTTTGTGATTATCGATGATTACTCAAGGTTTACTTGGTTAGATTTCTGTTACACAAGAATTAGTCTTTTGAAGAGTTTAGAGCCTTCTTCACTTGGATTCAGAAAAAGCAAGGTTGTGAGATCTTGACCATCCATAGTGATCATGGGGGGGGGGGGGGGGGGGGGGGTTTGAAAATTAGATATTTGGAGAATTTTGTGAGGATAAGAGGATTAGCCATAACTTCTCATCTCCTAGGACCCCTTAGCAGAATGGGGTAGCTGAAAGGAAGATTTGGACCTTAGTTGAAGCTGCTAGAGCCATGCTTGTTGAGTATTCACTTCCAAAATACTTTTGGGATGAAGTAGTAAACACATCTTATTATGTGTTGCATAGGGTGTATGTTAGAGCCAAACTTGATAAGACACCCTATGAGATCCTTAAGGGTAGGACACCCAAGCTTTCCCACCTCCATGTCTTTGGTTGTAAGGTTTTATTCATAACAATGGGAAGTCTCACTTAGGAAAATTTGACCCAAAATCTGATGGAGTGTTCTTAGGATATTCAAGTGTGGGGAAATCCTTTAAGGTGTTTAATAAGAGGACATTATTGGTGGAGGAGACTACTCATATAGTGTTTGATGAATCTGATCCTAGGAAGTCTAGAGTTGAGGAGGAAGATGAAGTTGGAGAGAATACTATTGGAGTTAAAAATTTGGAGAAGAGGGTAGAGTCCCAAAACACTGAAGAAGTAGGTGAGATTACCCAAGGAGTATAAAATATAGATCTGGAGGAAAGGGTTGAACCTACACATACTTTACCTAGAGATTGGAGATACTCTTCAAGTCACCCCAAAGAACTGATCTTAGGAGACCCTTCTGAAGGAGTTAGAACTAGACTTGGACTTAGGAAGGAAGTGAACCACTCTACCTTTATCTCAATTCCTGAACCCACCAACGTCAACCAAGCCCTTTCTGATAAGTTTTGGATCTTAGCCATGCAAGAGGAGTTAAACTAATTTGTTAGGAATGATATTTTGGAGCTTGTAAAAAGACCAAAGGGATAAAGTGTAGTTGGAACCAAATGGGTCTTTAAGAATAAGGTGAATGATTCTGGTGTGGTGGTTAGGAATAAGGCAAGATTGGTGGATAAGGGGTACAACCAAATAGAAGGGATAGATTTTGAGGAGACCTTTGCCCCTGTAGCTAGATTGAAAGCCATTAGAGTGCTATTAGCCATTGCCTGTTATAAGAGATTTAAGCTTTTCCAAATGGATGTCAAGAGTGCCTTTTTAAATGGTGTAATAAAAGAGGATGTGTTTGTAGAACAACCCCCAGGTTTTGAGAGTTCCAAATTTTCAAATCATATTTTCAAATTAAAAAAGGCTTTATATGGATTAAAGCAGGCACCCAGAGCTTGGTATGAGAGGCTTAGCACATTCTTTCTTGAGAGGAAGTTTGTTAAAGAGAGTGTAAATACCACCCTTTTTTGAGGAAAGTAGGACATAATTTACTCATTGTTTAGATCTATGTCAATGATATACTTTTTTGATCTTCTGATAAGAGGCTATGTGATGATTTTTCTAAAATAATGAGTAGGGAGTTTGAGAAGAGTATGATGGGAGAGTTGTCCTACTTTTTGGGGTTTAGCATAACATAATTGGATGATGGAACCTTCCTGAATCAATCAAAGTACATAAAGGACATCTTGAAAAATATGAAATGGACAAAGCCAAGCCAATTAATACTCCCATGACCTCTAGTGTTCAGTTGGATAAGGACCCAAATGAAAAGTCTATTGATCAAAAGAAGTATAGAGGGATGATTAGATCTTTACTTTACCTGACTGCTAGCCGACCGAATATAATGTTTAGTGTTTGTCTCTATGCTAGATTTCAAGATGATCCTAAGGAATCCCACCTGACTGCTATTAAGAGAATTCTTAGATACCTTTAGGAACCCAAAACTTAGGAATTTGGTACCCTAGGCACAACACTTCTTTTGAGATCATTGGATGTTCTGATTTCTAGTTTTGCAAGATGTAGGGTGGATACAAAGAGCACTTCTGAGACTTATTAATTCATAGGACAATCTTTAGTCTCCTGGTCCAATAAAAAACATAACTCTATTGCACTTTCCATTGTTGAAGCTGAGTACATTGCCTTAGGGAGTTGTATGGCCCAAGTCCTTTGGTTAAAGCAGTAAATTCTATATTTAGGATTACCTGTTGGAATAATCTCAATCCTTTGTGACAATAATAGTGCCATAATCATTTCTAAGAATCCTATACAACATTCAAGGACTAAGAACATTGACATAAGGCATCACTTTATTAGAGACCATGTGACAAAGAAAGATATTAAGTTACACCATGTGGCAACTAAGAATCAACTGGCTGACATCTTTACTAAACCACTGGCCTTCGACACTTTCAGAACTTTAAGGACCCAATTAGGTGTGATTAACATAAATGCTTGAACTTGATTCATACTGATTTCTGATCTATTATTTATTGTTTATTTTTCACTTCTGTTGTTTTATTTTTGTAGTTTCTTCTTTGTTTATTTTTGTTGTTGTTTTTATTTTTGTTGATTTATTTTTTGTATGCTTTAATTTTTTTTAATTATCATTAAAATTGATTTTTATGCCTTATTTTTGTTTTTTTGAAAATTTGTAGTCAATATTTTACATCTCTTAATTTGTTAAAGGGTGAAGACACCGTTGATTGTATCTCTTTCTCTAATCTATTTTAGTGGTGTAATTTTCTTTTCCAAATAAAAGTCTATCTCAAATTAATAATTGGACTTTATAATTAAGATCTTTTCTATCTTTCTACAGTAATCTATCTTATATTTATAATGATCAAAGTCTTTATTTTACTTCAAGATTTCTCGTTATCCTCTCATTACACTTCTCATATGATTTTTGATTATGTTTTGTGGCTTATTATTTCCTATATTAGAGAATGAGTTTTTTCTTCTCTAATATCTAGAAGATATACTCACAACTAAGAATATTTAAGAGTTTTTAAAAGAGAATCTAGCTTACAAAAATAAATAAATAAAAAGTGGTCAATGTTGCCAAAAATAAAAGATACACAATGACGCCAAATTAAAAAAAATAATAATATTTACACAAAGTGTATTAAAAATCAAAAGATGTGCAAAGTGGGTCATTCAATAGATAAGAGGCATAAAATGAGTCCATCAAAAAGTTATGCTTACCTTTCTTGTACTTCTTAAAACTTAAGAAAATCCTTGATATTTTGGATACATGAGCTTGAAAATCATGATTTCTGATTCACCAATTTTTTGCATTAATATTTTATTAGATATATTTTATGAAAGGAGTTTTGAAAAATTAGTATTTCTTTTTCTAATTTATTTCTTGATTTAGATATTGGATTAAAAAGTTTTTGAGGCTATAAAAGAACTTGAGCTTGGATTAACAATTTCTGAATTTCTAACCTTTCTAGGTTATGCATTGTGAATACATTCCTTACTAAGTTTTTGAATAAAATCAAGAGGTAACTTCCTCATTTAAGAATATTTAAATTTTTTTCTTTTCACTAGATCAGGAATCATTTTGTTTTTATTTATTTTTATTATTCTGATTGTTGCATTATTGTATTTGTATCTATTTTTTATTAAAAAAAAAAAAAAAAAATAAAAATTTTATCTTCCCCTATTTTTAAATTTTTATTCTAGTGAGGGGGAGATTAGGAGAAAATGTTTTAAATTTTATAAATTCAACCAGTAATATTCACCATCATAAAAAGGGGGAGATTGTTGCAACTTGAGCTTATGAGTTTATATTTTTGATAATAACAAGTATTATGACTCACTTTCTGTTATCTACTTGTATTTGTAATATATATTTTTTTGTGTGTATACTAACTTTTCAAGAATACCATGCAACATCAAACAAAGAATCATAGCTCAAGATTGGGTTGAATATTGTTATGTTGTAGAAGGGTCTGTAATATTCATTGATGTAATTTTGATTTCTTAAATAAAGTCTTGTAAGGGTGTATGCTTGCTTTGTGACCATGCACACACACACTCAAGGGAGTGAGATCTAGTTAAATCCAGAAGATCATGTTTTGAACTAATCATAGTGGACAATTTTGGATCGTCCAGGACGATCCTTTATGATCTTAGAAAATAGCCATCAATGCTAATTTAGGCAATATTTTAAGATTTAAATTTTATTCTAATCATCCCGGATGATCTTGATCGTCTAGGACGATCAATACAAATCATGCCTAAATTGATCCTATGATTAGGGGATTAATTATCTCTCTCGGCTATGAATGTGATTACTATTTTTCCTTGCACTTGCCATTGAGTGAAAAAAATTTTGTGTTTTGGTCTCCTTCAGCAATCCATTTACTTGGAAGTAAATGAAAGAGGATGATTCCTTATTGCATAAAATTTTATTCCCAAAGTATGGATCTTGTTGGGAGGCTGAAAACATAATTAAAACAAATTCTGCTGCTTGGAAAATTATCAAAGATGGTGGTAAATCCTTGAGAAGTATTGTGAGATGGAATGCTTCAAATGGACATTCTATTGATGTATTAAAGATATATGAATATTGGACAAATGCTTAAACAAATGGCCTACATTTGTTAACTCTCAAGGAGACTTGGTTGATGATCTTAGAGTGGAAAATTTTATTTCAGAAAATCAATGGAGTATTCCAGAATTACATAAATATTTCGGCAAGGAATTGATGGATTTAATCTGCAGGATTAATATAAATCCAGAGCTGATAGAAGACCAAGTGGAATTCGTTTAAATGGAATCTGGAAGATCTATTACTTTCATGGCTGCTGATAAAATTTTGGATAAACCAAGTGACATGGCTGAAGAAATGGCTGACTGGAAATGGCTGAAGAAAACGAAACTAAGTGCCAGAATTGATAATTTATGGTGGAGAGCCTTAAACAACGCCTTACCCACTAATGTTTTTTTATCTCACAGAAGAATTCATAGGATTTCTAATTGTCCTAGAGAATGCAATCAAGAGGAGGATATTTGTCATATAATCCGCAAATGTAAGAAGATAGTGGATGTTATTCATCATTTGAATGAATGGGGTTTTTTCATTCCTATATTCGAAAGCAAAGAAGATATGTATATTTGGCTTTCAGATCAAAATGTTTTTCTCGCTAGATTACTGTGTAATGCAGTATATTTTACTTAGAAAGACAGGAATGAGATTTTACACGGGAAGAAGGAAAGAAGTTCTTATCATATTGCAGCCAAAGCTGTCAGTTATACAGGAGCTCTCAATTCCTGGAATAATGACAAAATGGAAAGGTTGAGTACCAATCAACAATCGCTATTTGAAAATCATTAGTATTCTCTCCTCCTAATTGGATCAAGGTTAATGTAGATACTTCTTTATTCAATTCTTATAAAGGAGGTATTGGAAGAGTTGCTAGAGATTATAAAGGCAGATTTATAGCAACATATGGTATATCTCAAATGCATTGGGACATCACCTATTTAGAGTATCAAGCTATAGCTACCGTTAAAGAGATGATCAAGGATCGGGTGCATGGATATCAAGGCATTATCATTGAAAGTGACAATTTCAATGTAATCAAGATGATTCATAAGTCTATCAAGAAGGGAGATCGAGGTATGGATAAGTTTTCTTTTGGGGATACTTTTAATTATGTTATTTTTAACCATGTTAGTAGAGAATGTAATAAGTTAACGAACTTATGTGCTAACTTTGGTACTTTTGCTTCTTTCTTTTGGGATGATTTAATCCTGGACAAGGTTCCTTCTTCATTTATAAGTATTTTGAAGAAGGAATCTGATGACTGTATTAGTTAGGGGCTCCTTTTTGGTCCCTTCTTTTTTTTTTTCTATAGTATTTGCTTTATGCTTCTTCTTCTTCAAAAAAAAAAAAAAAAAAAAAAACTAAGAGGGGTGAGGTTTGAATTGGTTATTTAAAATTTTTAGTAGAAAGAAAGCTCCTTAATCAATATAATACGGAAGCACACTAAAATTATGATAACAAAAATTCAATGTTTGTCAACCACTCACTAAATCATAAAAAAAAGTGTAGAAAATAATAAGAACAAACACAACAGATTTTAGTGTGGTTCAATTCAAACTGACCTACATCCACTCCCTATAACTCTATATTCTTGGTACTACACTAAAGTAGTAACTCTCCTTTTTGCCCCCATAGCAAGAAGGAGAAGCCCTTACAAAATCTTTTCTACCAACTCGGTGCAGCAGAGGACTTTGCTCTTTTTTTCCCTCATAGTAAAGGCATAGAACCTAAATTTTTTTTTCTCCCTCCAAGAGATGGAAGAGAACCAATAAATACTTTTTCACCCTCCTTGTGAATGTAGAGAACTAGCAATCCTTTTTCTCCCTCCTAGAGAAGGCAAAGAACTTGGGACTATTGCTGTAGTATGTCTTCCTAGAGCCTCCAAAGGATCAAGGCAGAAGTTTGAAGAAGATGAGGAAGAAGTTTGCTTGGAGAAACCTTGTGAACCCCTCATAAATCTCCCTTACAAAAGCTCTCCCTCTCTTCTCTCTCCCAAAGCTCTCCTAAACACCTCTTTACTCTCTCACAAAAATACTTAGCACCTACAAGTTCTATGAAATAAGGAAATTTAAGACTTTAAATAGAGAGCCTTGAAGAAAGTCCTAAATTTTAATTTGGCTCTTCTAAGTGTCCAGTATGATCCAAGATCATATTGTACTATTAGTTCAAAATAGCACTTTAAGCCAGTACGAACTACAACCCACTATATGATCAATTTAAATATTTATATTGATTATCCTACATGATTGGGCACATCATCCTGTATAATTAGTACAAACACATAACTAATTATCCAATATGAGGGGCATCATTTAATTATTATCCCATGTAGGAATCTGATTGTATAGTCTGATCATCTCCAATTATCCTGTATGATTAGTACAAACATGTAGCTAATCACTAGTATGCAGGGAAACATTTAATTATCGTCATATATAAGAATTAGGTTTAACAATATGATCATCTCAGATCATGTTGTATGATTAGATTGAACAAGTTAACCCAAATTTACACCTAATCATTGGATTAATTTAGGCATGATTATCATATATCATACAGTACAATATGTATTGTATGATATGATTTGACATAAGTCTGATTATTAAAATATTACCTAAATTATAATTGGTGGATAAATATTATAATTATAACTTATTATATTATATGATATGGATTGTACAATATAATTTATTTAATCAATCTTAATTAATAAAAATGTGACATAATTAGGGTTTTCTGGTTAACTAATCGTCCGGTATGATATAAATTATACTCTACAATTAGTTCAAGAACTATAATTTTTTTTTAACTCGCTAACTCATTCCCTTGAGTGTGTGTGTGTAAGGTTACTCAGCTTATATCCACCATATACATGACTTGACTCAAGAAAGGTAAAAGTATATTGAAGTTGAAATTATAAACAGACTCAACCTTAGTCTACTCAATTTTGAGTTAATTGAAGTTGCAAGTGAACTGTTGACCAAAATGTTAGTGAGCAGGGCAACAAAATAGATATTAAATACTAATAATTAATAGAAGATATTAGTATGGAAATAATATTGTATATTGTTATCAAAATCACTATTCTTGTGTTCATGTTTGCAATAATCCCGCCTTTTTAATGATGACAAACGTTGTTCTTAAGGAAATTCAAAGCACTTTGACATTCTTTGAAACTCCCCCTTAGAAGATGAAATTTTGAAAATAAGGAGAGTTTAATATATATATATATATATATATATATATATATAATTTATAAAGAAATACAAGTCAGACTTAAGTAAAATAGAAATAAAGTAAAATAGGAAACTATCTTCATTAAAACAAAAAGTGCAAATAATTAACAACACACTACTACTCCCCCTTTTGACTTCATAAAATGGAGGAAAACACACTAAACATAAATAAATAAAAACACAATAAGCTAGAAACTATAAGGACCGTGATCAAGTGGAGGTGGTGGCTGAAAGAAGTGATGAAGGGAGGCAAACTATTTTCTAAACCAGACCATATCCTGATCATGCTGTTGTTGTCGTTACTTTACTTAGGAGTCAAAACAAGCCAAATCTTGTTCATATTATTGCTGCTGCTATTTTACATAGGAGTCAAAATGGGCTGCCTATTGCAAACTTGGATTCAATGATTATAATTTTGATGACAGCAAATATTTCTGGTATTCCTATTTTCTTACTTCTGCTACTACTGCACATCTATTTTGGTTGCCCTGTTATTAACATTTCAGGTACACAAGGTCAATTGTAATTCAGGCTAGCTCAAGTTTGGTTAGATTAGGATTGAGTTAGTATGTAATTGTAATTCTAGTGATTTTTACCTCTTCTTGAGTCAAATGTAATGAGGTTGATGCTGATGCTAAGTAACCTTGCACACACACACTCAGGGGGAGAAATTCTATAAGTTTAAGGGTTTCTCTATTTTTTTTTCATATTGTACAGGATGATCCAAAATCGTCCAAGATAATCAGTTAAAAATTAAAACCCTAAATAGAGCACTTATGTTAAGACAACCGAATTAAGGAAATCATCCTGGATAATAATCACATCATCCTTGATGTTTGGCTCAAATTAGAAAGACTCAACTACCAAACTCTTTTAGGTATGATTTTATTTTTATACATCATACAGAATGATACCATATCATCCTGGACGATTCATTACAACAATGCCTAAATTAGTCAGGGGATGAATGAAAGTATATAAGGTTAGATTGATCGATCATGTTGTCATGAATTATTGCAAGATTATCTTGGACGATATGTATGAAAAACCTTAGTTCTCCTATATGACCAGAAAGATTTGCTTGACGATAATAACTGATTTTGAACTAATCTTCCTGAACGATCCAAGCATCATCCTGGATGATAAGTTATATTTTTGATCATCTAATATATATCTCCTGGATGATCAAAATGATTTGTTGGATGATAATCCCTAATTTTGAACTAATCATACAGGATGATCCAAGAATCATCTTGGACGATAAGTTATATTTCTTCATGGTCCAATACATATCTTCTTGATGACCAAAATGATCTCTTGGATGATATGTATGGTTTTAAACTAATCATACGGGATGATGTTCACATCATCCTTGATGATCAAAAAAAACTGTGAGTTCTAATTGTCCAGCCCTCCCAGATCATCCTATCTAAAAGGGCTGAAATACACTGATTGTACAAGACTATCTATCGATCGTCTTGGATGATTTTTTATGACAAGTTGCAAATTAGGGCATTTTTTAAGCCCTTATTTATAAGATATCTTGATTATTATTGAGAAAATCTTTTGCTTCTTTCCTGACCTGAGAGAGCCTAGAGAAGGAGAGGGAGAGATTGGGACAAAAAGAGAGAATTTTTTGATAGGGAGTTTGTGAGGTGTTCATAAAGGTTGCTCCAAAGCAAGTATTTGAGTCCTCTTCTCCATTCATCATCCTTGGCTCTTTGGTGGCTCTAGGAAGGTCTTATTTAGCAATCGATTAAGGTTCTTTTCCCACTTCAGGAGGAAGCAAAACGAGTTTGTATTCTTTGCCTCACCGGGGTCGGTGGAAAGGAGTTTGTAAAGGCTTCTCTGCATTGTTGTGGAAGCAAAATGAGAGTCACTGTGGTTTAGTACAATACCTAAAGGATAGGCTCCAAGGAGTGGACATAGGTCAAGTTTACTGAACCCCTATAAAATTTGGTGTGTTCTTTCTGATTTTTTTTGCACTTAATTTATTTTTCAACATATACATTTTTGTGATTGATTGTGGTTATTTTAAAATTTTCAAAATGGTTTCAAAAAGTTTTTACTTTGTGTTTAATAATTTTTAAATTTATCAATTCACCCCCTATTGGTTATCCTCGGGCTAGTTCATAAGGGCTCAACATCCCTAATGAACTTTCAAGTGGTACTATAGCATGATTCATAAAATATAGTTTTTGAAAACTTTTAAATTTTGATACATGGCTAACTTTGGTAATGAAAATACTATGGAAGGATATTCCATTACGAGACCATAATTGTTTGATAATATACATTCTGATTTTTGGAAAACTCGCATGTTTATATTTTTATAATCTATAGATTATCGCATATGGATGATTGTTAAAGAAGGTTATTCTATAGCAACACGTGAAATCTATGACATAAAAATTGAACTTTTATTTGCTGAATGGACTTTTGATGATAGGGATTTAGCATAACTTAATGAAAAATATTTAAACTATTTTTTCTATGCACTGAAATCTAAAGATTACATGCGTGTCTCAACTTGTGCTACTGGTAAAGAAATATAGGATAAATTATGTATTACTTATGAAGACACAAGTGAATTTAAGCAATATAGGTTGAATATTTTACTTCATGACTATGAACTCTTTCTCATGAAATCTAGTGAATCGATATCTAAAATGTATACTAGATTTACACAAATTTTCACCTCCCTGTATGCCTTAGGAAGAGAGCTAACTATTTATAAGAAAGTTAACAAAATTTTGAACCTACATTCTTCCTTTGATGTTAAGATTACTACTATAACCGAGTCCAAGGATTTAAATACTTATTCTAATGATAACTTACTAAGATCACTCATTGCTTATAAGCAAGGAGTGAACCAAAGACAACTTGATGTAGGTGAGAAAAACAAGGAGAAAATTGTGGTGCTGAAGGCTAATGATATAGATATTGATTATTCTAGGTTTTAAAGTGATGATGTTTCCTTAATTACTAGGCAATTCAAAAGCTTTCTAAGGAAGAAATAAAAGCACCATAAGAAATAGAACAAATATAAGCATAACAAGAATTTTAAAGGTTCTTCTGATGTGATTTGTTTTGAATGTAGGAAGCCGAAATATGTACATGCTTATTATCCTACACTTAAGGCTCACCCAAGCAAGGAGAAGGGTGAGGAGAAACCCAAGTTCAAAAAGGATAAGAAATCGATCCAAAAGGCTTTTTAGGATGATTCTACATCTAACTCTTCTGAGACTTAAGCTGAAGAGGAGACAACAAACTTGTGTTTGATGGCGGATGAACATCATGGTCATTCTGACCAAAAAGAGGTATGCAAATTAACATACAATCAATTGCTTAATGTTTTTGAGAAAATGCATTCATTTTATAGAAAGCTTAAAAATTATATACTAGCCTGAAACTTGAATTTCTAAAATTATAAAAAAGAGCATGATGTTTTGATTAAAGATCATTCTTCACTTGATAACAATCACATTACATTACTTGATGAATTTGATGAGTTAAATAAAAATATTTTGATTTAATTGTTGATCATGATTCATTGAAAGCATTGCATGTTGAATTAGAAACTTTATATAAGGATTTTAATACTCTTGCAACTGATTTGGATAGTAGGGAGCATGTGTTTTTTTTTTTTTTTTTAAGAAATGCAAATTGCATTAAAAAAGAAGCAACTATTACAAACTATAAAGCAAAGACAAGCCCTTTAAAATTATCATAATGTATATGCGATCTACTAAATTTCATTTTAAATATATTGGGGTGATGGGGACACCAAATATTAAAATAACCTAAAAGGTTGGTTAGTATCCAGAGTTCCCAATAATGAAAAATGAAACCTAATAAAAATCCCACATTTCATTACAATAATTTCAAGAAGGACATAAAACTGTACAAGAAAACCATTAAAACAACAAACTACAAAAAGAAAGGAGCAACTAAAACAGCTGTCAAATAACCAAAATGACCGTCTTCAACATCCTTAGAGGCCAACGAGCTCCAATCAAGCGATGAATCTATTGAAACCTCAATGCTTCCAATAACAACCATCATGGATGAACAAAGCAAAGTCGATGAAGCAATAACACCGACACCCACCTCAAGAGGTCAATAATCGGCCTCATCATTGCCAAAGCCATATGAACTGATAATCATCACCACCCTCACCACACTAACATGAGACAAACCAATAAACTTCAAACCCTTCAAGTCTTTAACCACTTACACTATTCATCATAGTATACATTGGGTATGGAGACCCAAATTATATGATTCACATTATAACACACATTCATTGCATTCTTCTTTCTATAAGAAGGAACCCAAACTTGTTTAGGTTTCTAAATCTAACATTTGATGATTTTGTAGATATACTCTCACACAAGACCTTCTGAGAGTATGTGGTACTTAGATAGCAGATGCTCATGCCATATAACTAGTGATGCTAATCAATTCATTTCACCGGAGGCTAGGGTTAGAGGTAAGTTCACTCTTGGAGATAACACCACCAGAAAAATGGTAGGCACAGGTATAATCAAAAACTCCTAAAACCTTTTGATTAAAAATATTTTGCTTGTAGATGGACTGAACATAACTTGCTCATTACCAACTAGCTTTGCGATAAAGGCTTTATCATAAAATTTTTATCAAACACATGCATCATTATCTTGAACAATAGCACTATTTTATAGGGAAAAAGTTTCAATAATATTTATATGCTTGATTTAAATAATATTGAATGTACTGCATCTTTTTATTTAAAAACTGTTGCTGATAAGTCTTGGTTGTGGCATAGGAGATTATGTCATGCTAGTATGAAAATACTTAGAAAATTAACCTAAAAAGACTTAGTAAGAGGAATCCCCAAGCTTAAGTTCACTAAGGACCACCTATGTGATATCTGTCAACTAGGGAAATAGGTCGAATCTTCTTTACATTCCATTAAAGACATTAGCACCTCTAAACCTTTAGAAGTTCTTCACATGGATTTGTTTGGACCCATTAACAATGCCAGCTTAGGGGGGAAAGTTTTTGGATTTGTGATAATTGATGACTACTCGAGGTTTACTTGGATTAAAGTTCTATCACATAAAAGTGAGTCATTCGATGAATTTAAATCTTTCTCCACTTTTTTTTTTTTTTTTGGAAAAAACATAAAGCAAATAGCATTAAAAGGAAGGAAATAAGTTAATACAAGCTAATAGCATCACATTCCTCCTTTAATAAAGTAAAAAAGGAGTGAGGAATGTGATCCAAATGAAGGTTGTCCCAATCAAAGTCTCCATTAAGAGCAAGGTTAGCACACATATCCGCTAACTTATTACTTTCCCTACTAACATATTTAAAAATAACAAAGTTGAAAAAAGTAAAAATGGAAGAAGTTCTTACATCCCTCTCCGTGTTTTGCCAAGATTTCTTGTTGTTGTAGCTTTGAAAGCATTTCATCACATTTTCATTATCTCCTTCAATAATAATGCCCTTGTATTGATTGATACACTCCAAAATAGTATCATGAATAGAAAGAATAGATTCCAATTCTAGTTGAACAATATCCCAATGAATACCTTTCCTTCCAATAGAAAATAAGAATCTTCCCTTGTGGTCACGTCCAGCAGCTCCCATACCAGCCGTATAAGAAGTAAGTAAAGAAGCATCAACATTTATTTTGATCCAATCGGGTGGAGGAGGATGCCAAGATTTATTAAACAACCAAGATGGTTGATTAACATCCCAAAGGCCCGATTTTTTTCTATTAAAAATAGAAATTGAAGTTATACTAAGAGCATTGGAAGAAATATATACATTGGTATCTTCCTTTCCTTCATAAATGAATTTTTTTCTTGACTTCCAACAAAGAAATACCAATGTACAATAAACATTGGTGATAAAAGTTTTTTTGGTAGCATTTAACTTCAACCAAGAAATAAGCTTAGCATAACAGTTAAACACCGGGATTTGAAATCCCCAGTTATTCAGAATTTTAATAACTTGGATTACTTTAACATAGCTTACCGCCACATGCTTAATGTCTTCAATTTCCAAGCAACCTCTTGGACATAAGCATCCATCCTTGATTCTTCGATATTCCAAAAAATGGAACATTGGAATGGCATTATGATAAATCCTCAACCAGAAAATTTCAGTTTTTGGATTAAGATATATTTTCTTAATCCAATTCCAGTAATTCTCCCCATTGGAGATCTTGCTCTGAGCTTCAAATGAGAGTGCAACCAAGGTTCTCCCAGAATTATATAAGATTAGCTCCATCTGGTCTTTAACACCATCCTTCTCAATATTTACATTACAAATCAACTGAACCAAATCATTTCCGAAGAAATTATGCAGTTTTTCCATGTCCCAATCTCCTTCTTTGATGAAAAAATCAACACAGGAATCATTCAATTGAAGGCTATCAATAAAAGTAGGCCACTTAAAAAAAGATTTGTCTAATACCCAAACATCCTTCATAACATTAACATTCACTCCATTGCAAATTTTCCACCTGATAAGCGGTTGAAGAGCCCTTGCACCACTTCTAACAATCTTCCTTGTGTTTGAACAAATTTGTTTACAATCTGTATTCCAGAAGGAATCACCATATTTCGGCTTCAAAATTTTATGCAACAGAGAGTTATCTTCCTTTATATATTTCCAAGCAAATTTTGCTCTTAGAGTATCGACTCTTTGAACAATAGAAGGAAGGCCACGTCCTCCTAAGCGTAAAGGTTTACAAAGATTTTTCCAGCTCACAAAATGCAAACCTGCTTCATTCTTCTCCTTGTGCCATAAAAAATCCCTACAAGCTTTATCAATTTCAGCTAGAATTCCATCCGGAACTAAAGCATGTGTACAAGTAAAATCAGGAATTGAAAGAATTGTTGATTTAATAAGAGTTAATCTCCCATTAAGAGATATAAATTTGCTGCCCCAAGTTTCCATCTTGCCGAGCACTTTTTCCACTAGGAAGTTGGAATCTACAACCTTCAATCTTCTCAAGGCTATTTTCACTCCTAAGTAATAGAATTCTTTCACAATCATGAATCCCATTACCCGAGCAATCCTCTTCATGTTTCTAGAGCTGATAGTTTTTCCACCAAAAATGGAAGATTTATTGTAGTTGATTTTTTGTCCCGACCAACTACAATTTTTCAATAAAATTCTCTTAATCTTCTTGACCATCTTCATATTAGCTTCAGAAAATATCAAGATATCATCTGCATAAAGCAAATGAGATATCATAGGGGCATTTTGATGAATCTTGATTCCTATATCCCTTTCTTCTTGAATAAGAGCATTAGATAAAAGTTGAGAGCATAATACAAATAGAAACGGTGATAATGGACAACCTTGTCGAAAGCCAGTTTGAGCACCGATCCATTGAGAAGATTTGCCGTTATTCAAAGAGAGAACCAAGGATATCTTACACATTCCAAAATAAATTTTGAAAAGTGTGAAGGAAAACCAAAATAACTCAAGATTTGCTCCAATGTGTCCCAAGACATGCTATCATAAGCTTGCTCCATATCAATTTTGAAGGAAATTAATCCTTTAGAAGATTTAGAAAATCTGAATTTTTTGAAGACTGAATGTGCTCTGATAGCACTAGAAAGTTCATTAGGGATGTTAGGCCCTATTGAACTAGTCCAAAGGCTAAAAAGAAGAGAGGTGAATTGGTAATAAAATATCTTTCAATCAAAACACAATACTTAAACCAATATCACCACAACGAAAACCAATACGGAAATTAAATGCATAAATAATAAGGAAAGAACAAAATGGATTTATAGTGGTTCGGTCAAACCTTGACCTATGTCCACTCCTTGGAGGCACCCTCCAAGTATTGCACTAAACTATGTGTCTCTCCTTTAGCCCCCACAGCTAGGCAGAGAAGCCCTTACAAAATCACTTCCACCTCCCCCGATGCGGCGGAGTCGTAGTGTAGTGCCTTTTGACACCAAAGAGATCTTCTTCTTTGGTGTACTTCCCTCGAGACAAGCCTTGAATCCGACGGTATTAAGGTGCATGCCTGCTGGAGCAACCGTGTGGAATCCCCCTCCACACTCCCTTGAGTCCCCCCTCACAGGATCTTCTCCCTAGCTCATAATTCACCCATTCCTCACTCCCTTTCAAGCTCTCTCTTCAAGTTACCCCCAAAAGAACGAAGCTACAATGGCTGCCAAAGACACTTTACAAAGTGTCATGTCAAGCTTAAATAGAAGATCTCAAAATGAGCTCATTAATGCAAGTTGCCAACATTATCATCCAGAATGATATTAATATCGTCCTGTACAATTAGTACAAATTAAGCTCATCATCCCGGGATGATTTGGGATGATCAAAAGAAAATTGGTTACATCGTCCTGTCCGATCTCACGATTGTCCGGACGATTAGTTTAAAATCGATTTCAATCATCCTGATCATCGCCCGGAATAGATGCTGGCCAATGAAAATCATCCAGAACATCATCCTGGATGATCCTACAATCATCCCGGACGATGTGATCGTATCAATTAGCCATTAATGCTTTCCAAAGATACCAGATCAATTTAGGCATAATTGAGTTAGATCGTCCTAGACGATGTGCATATCGTCCTGGCCGATTTCCTAAAATAATGAATACCTAATCTGATCATGGTGGCTAATTCTTTCTGAATTGAGCTTATCATCTTAGCCGGTACAAGTATCGTCCAGGCCGATCAGCTTATGATGGCTGCCTTAATGAGGATGCCCTAATTAGGGTTTTTTCTTTTGGACCGATCGTCCAGGATGATATAAATATCGTCCCGGACGATGGTACAAAAAATAGAAATCTTTAGGTAACAATAGAAATTCTTCCAAGATACAAAACATCAGGAGCCACACAAAATACAATAGACTCAAGAAAGGAAAAGTGAACAAACTGACTCAGACCTAGTCTACCCAATCTTGAGCTGGTTCCAAATTGCAGTCTGATCGTGTGGACCTGAAATGTTAGTAAAAAAGGCCGTCATAGAGAAATAAGAGTGTTTGCTATCATCAAAATCATAAACCATAGATCTGCAATAAAGACTTCTTGGACAATTAAAACATTATCAGATAAGGACCGGCCTTTAATAAATGCAGCTTGATTTTCAGAAATAAGTTTTGGAAGAAGTTTCACAAATCTATTCAAAAGAATTTTAGCTACAAGTTTATATATAGTTTTACATAAACTTATAGGTCTAAAATTAGAAGGAAATATAGGCAAATCTACTTTAGGAATAAGAATAATCAAAGTATCCTTCCAACTAGTTTCCATTTTGGCCATGGAGAAAAATCTTTTCAAAGCATTCCAAACATCTTCATAAATGATGTGCCAGTAAAACTTAAGAAAAGTGTGAGTAATACCGTCTACTCCCAGAGATACACCTCCTTCCAATTGGTTAACAGCAATTTGCACTTCTTCCAACATCAAATCAGAATTCAAAATTCCTCTATTAGAATCTGAAAGAGTAGCTTTCGGTTGTGGCCAGCCATCCAGAGAGCATTCTCTGAAGTTCCATTTATTTTGAAAATAATTGTAAAAGATACTCTCAATAAGAGTTTGATCTTCCACCAAATCACCATCTTCATTATTAATTTTGAAAATGTAATTTCATTCCTTCTAGCATTTGCAAAGGAATGAAAAAATTTGAATTAAAGTCTCCATCCTTTAACCATTTAGCCTTCACTCTTTGTCTCCACCATGAATTTAGCCTGGCTAAAGTGCAATTCAACTCTAATTTTGGATCTAAGAAGTAATACCTTTGTTTCGGAAAGGCTTCCATTCCCAGACTCCTCCATTTGAAGATCATAAATTTCCTTGATTAGTTTTTCCTTCATAAGGTTGAGATCATTTAGTTTAGTTTTGCTCCAAAAAGAAAGTGCTTTCAAGGCTCTTTTGAACTTGATCTCCAGCACATCTGAATGTTGACTAGCAATTCTCCTATTCCATGCCTTTTTCACAATAGTAGCCGAAGCATAGTGAGAAGCCCATGTGTCTTCAAATTTGATATAGCTATTAGATTTGGGATGATCTTCTCATAATTTCATCAAAATGGGGCAATGATCCGAAGCAATGCGAGGAAGATGATGAACTACTAATAACGAATTGGAATCAAGGGCAAAAGAGTTGACAAAAATCCTGTCAAGTCTTTCTGAATTCTAGCTTCACCTGTTTTGTTATTGCACCAAGTATAACTTGGACCTATAAAATTTGATTCATGATAATCAAGGTTAGTAAAAAAGGATTTCATTTCCTTAGGCCCTTGAGAAAATTCAAATTTTCTTCCTCCCTTTTTATCTCCTTTAGAAAGAAGGCAATTAAAATCACCACCCACTATAGAAGGACTATTGAAAAGCAAATAATTCTCCAAATGATTCCATAGTTCCCTTCTCTTGTAGGCGTTCTTATTAGCATAAACAGTAGAAATCCTCCAACAACCTTTATTAATGATTTCTAAATCGCCAATGATACATTGATTAAAAGATAACAAGGTATTAAAACAAGCAAACCTTGTATTTCAAAGAAGCAAGATACCTCCAGACAAGCCTTCTGATGGATAGTGGAAGAAGTTCCAATCCATACCAACAAGGGCATTGATATCCTTTCTACTTATAGAAGAAACTTTTGTTTCTAACAAGCCAACAAAAACCACATTATTCTTTTTAACCAATTCCTTGAGATATAGAGAAGCCTGAGCCTTCCTTGCTCCTCTATAATTCCAAAACACTATGGAATTCATTGGTTTAGAGGGGGACTAGCCCCAATCCTTTTGGCTTTGTTACCCGTTTCCAATTTCCTGCTTCTAGTCATGAGTTTAATTGGTCCAAGAGTTTTGAGCTCTTTTTCCAATTTTCTCTTTACAGAAGAGTTATCTATATTAGCCTTCACCGCTCCCATGTTCTTTTCCTTCAATTCTGAAGAAGGCTCAACCTCCTTGTTTGTGCTCTTTCTCGGAACATTTTAAGTAATCTCCACTTCTTCATCAACATTATTAAGAATATCAAACATATTATTGTTAACAATGATAGGTGTAGAACCATAAGACATCTTACTCGATGGAATCTTCTTATCAGTCATGGAGTAAATATCTCATATTTCACCTTCTTCCATTTCTGTATTTCTAGGAATAACAATATTATTACCTTCAGCAGCATCATCAGCTCCATAATTTATAGAATCAACAACAATAAGATCTTCTTTATGTACAGAACTGCCTGTTCTATGATTATCAACAGAGACTCTGTCTAGCTTCTTATTGATAGGCTTTCCCAAATTTAAATTCTGGTCATTAGTAATTGTAGGAGCAGTAGTAGAAACGGCCTTCCAGACTTCTTTCACTGATTTCTGATAAACATTATAAATAATATATGGAAAGTTATTACTCCTCTTTTTCTTTCCATATTTGAAGTGCACCCAGGGTCCATACCCTGCCTCTTCAGGATTTTCCATACTTTTAATCACTTTCCTGGCCAAAAAAGTTTGGCCATCAGCCCTTTTGAAAGCAACTTCAGCTTGAACCACTTCCTTAGCAACATTTATGGAACTTTCTTTGATGTTTGCATTCTTAGACAAAGGACATTTCCCTAGTAAGTGTCCAATCTTGCCACACTTGTAACATAGTTTAGAAACTTTCTCATATTCAATTTTTTGATTGAACTTGCAAGCTTCACCTTCCACCCATACTCCTAGAGGAAGTTTTTCATCAAGATTGATACGAACACAAATCCTAGAAAATTATCTTCTATTCCATTGGAACATATTTACATCAAATAAAAAGGGCTTTCCAATAAGAGAAGCAATTCTATACATGTTGATATCATCCCAACAATATAATGGTAGATTAGGAAGCCTTATCCACACTGGAGTTGTAAGTCCCTTCAAAGATTTTGTGGAAAAATATTGTGATCATCTATCAATGCCTACAATGTGACCTTTTACAATCCAAGGTCCTTCACATAAAATGGCTTCCATGGTTTCAGCATTATCACATAAACATAGGACCCAATCATGTCCTAACAAGGTTAACCTGAAGCTCTCAAAGCCGCTCCATTGTCTTCTTAATTCATTGTTAATCACATAAAAAGGAAGGTTATCACTGAAAACCTTGATAACAAGATCATTCACCAACTTTTTAAAATTTTCCAATACATTCTCATTGTGCAACTTCACTATTTTCCCATCATCAGACAAAAATGAACCTAAATTCAAATTGTCCACTTTAACATTTGCACTTTTCACCCAGGCATTTGTATTCACATTGCTCATCTTCACGGATATCTCAGGAGGAAGAGTCTTATTGACTATATGAATATCAGAATTCAATTCTCCTGAAATACAGAGTCTTACTTGCTCCAGATCATTTTGTTCATTCAAAGAAATATTCTTCCTTGGTTGTGATCCAACACCAGATAACTTATGTGCATCTCGTTTATTCTCCTCAGTCATAGCATTGGCAACCAATGCATTTGCACGATTTGCAATCTGATCACACGGACTAGAAGGAGTAGAATTGCAGAATCTACTCACACGTAATTTAAAATCCGAAGAAGATGCGACATTCGGGCTTCCAGAATTTTGCTTCAGATTCAAATCTCTCTCCACTTGGATTCAGAAAAAACTAGGTTGTGAGATCTTGACCATTCATTGTGACTATGGTGGAGAGTTTGAGAATGTGATATTTGGAACTATCTATGAGGAACAAGGGATTAGTCACAACATCTCACCTCTTAGGACCCCTCAACAGAATGGGGTAGCTGAAAGGAAGAATAGGATCTTAGTAGAAGTTGCTAGAGCCATGCTTGTTGAGTATTCACTTCTAAAATAATTTTGTGCTAAAGCGATAAGCACATTTATTATGTGTTAAATAAGGTAAATGTTAAATCCAAACTGAATAAGTCACCCTATGAGGTTATTAAGGGTAGAACACCAAACCTTTCTCACCTCCACATCTTTAATTGTAAGGTTTTCATTCTAAATAATTTAAAATCAATCTTAGGAATATTTGACCTAAAATCTGATGAAGGAGTATTCTTAGGATATTCAAGTATGGGGAAATCCTTTAGAGTGTACAATAAGAGGACTTTGGTGGTAGAGGAGACTACTCATGTAATGTTTGATGAATTTAATGCTGAGAAGTCTAGAGTTTAGGAAGAAAATAAAGAATGTGAGGTTACCAAAGGATTAGAAAATATAAATTTGGATGAAAGGATATAACCTCAAAACACTGGTGAAGTAGGTGAGATTACTCAAGGAGTAGAAAAATCAAATATGGTGGAAAGGGTAGAACCTCAAAATACTTTTCCTAGAGATTGGAGATATTTCTCGAGTCATCCTAAAGAACTGATCTTAGGAGACCCTTCTAAAGGTGTTAGAACTAGGCCTGGACTTAGAAAGGAAGTGAACCACTCTGCCTTCATCTCAATGACTGAACCCACCAATATTAATCAATACCTTTCTGATGAATTCTGAATACTAGATATGTAAGAAGAACTTAACCAATTTGTGAGAAATTATGTTTGGAAGCTCGTAGAAAGATGTAAGGATCAAAGTGTAGTAGGAACCAAATGGGTCTTTAAGAATAAAAGGAATGATGCTGGCGTGTGGTGGTTAGGAATAAGGCAATATTGGTGGTAAAGCGGTACAACCAAATAGAAGGGATTAATTTTGAGGAGACCTTTTCCCCTGTAAGTACATTGGAAGTTATTAGAGTATTACTAGCCTTTGCCTATTATAAGAGATTTAAGCTTTCTAAATGGATGTCAAGAGTATCTTTTTAAATGGGGCAATAAAATAAGATGTGTTTATAGAGCAACTCCCAAGTTTTGAGAGTTCTCAATTTCTAAATGATGTTTACAAATTAAAGAAAGCCTTATATGGATTAAAACAAACACCCAAAGATTGGTATGAGAGGCTTAGCACATTACTATTGGAAAGGGAGTTTGTTAAGAGGAGCGTAGACACCACCCTTTTTCTATGAAAAGTAAGAGATGATTTACTCATTGTCAAGATCTATGTTGATGATATACTTTTTGAATCTTCTGATAAAAAATTCTATGATGATTTTTCTAAAATAATGAGTAAATAATTTAAGATGAGTATGATCGGAGAATTACGTTACTTTTTGGGGTTTAGCATAAGGAAAATGGATGATGGAACCTTTCTTAATCAATCAAAATATACTAAGGATATCTTAAAGAAATATGAAATGGATAAAGCCAAGCTAATAAACACTCCCATGAGCTCCAATGTCAAGTTAGATAAGGATTCAAATTGATAAATTGTTAATCAAAAGAATTATAGAGGAATAATTAGATCATTGATTTAATAACTGCTATCCTACCTGATATAATATTTAGTGTTTGTCTTTGTGCTAGATTTCAAGCCAAATCATAAAGAATCTCACCTGTCTGAAGTTAAGAGAATCCTTAGATATCTCTTAGGAACCCAAAACTTAGGAATATGGTATCCTAGGCACAACACTTCTATTAAAAATATTGATTTTTCTTTTTCTGATTTTGCAGGATATAGGGTGGATAGAATGAGCACCTTTGGAACTTGCCAATTTATAGGACAATCCTTAGTCTCCTGGTCTAATAGAAAACAAAACTCTATTGCACTTTCTACTGCTGAAGTTGAGTACATTGCCTTATGAAGTTGTATGGCCCAAGTCCTTTGGTTGAAGCAACAAATTTAGGATTTTGGATTATATGTAGGCACAGTTTCGTTTTATGTGATAATACTAATGCAATCTTTATCTTTAAAAATCCTATCCAACATTCAAGGACTAAACTCATTGACATAAGACATCACTTTATTAGGGACTATGTTACCAAATGAGACATTGAGTTACACCATGTAGCAACTAAAAACCAATTGGTTGACATCTTTACTAAAATACTGGCCTTTGACATACTCAACATCTTAAGGACCAGATTGGGTGTGATTGATAAAAATGCATGAACTTAATGCTTTTTAACTCTGAATCTTATATTTTATGATCTTTCTTTAGCTTTTGTTTTCTAATCTTTCTTTTATTTTTGACATTTCTTTTACTCTTATTTTGATTGTTAGCTTTTATTTATTTGCTGTTGTTTCTATATTTTTATTTTTTATGTTGTTGTTTCTCTTTCAACTTTCCTTTAGTCACTACTAGAATGATATAGTTTTCCTTGCTTTTGCTTTTGAAAATTTTTAAGCAATGAATGACATCCCTAAATCAGTTAAAGGGAGAAACACCATTGATTTTTTTCCCTTCCTATAACTCCTTTTAGCAGTATAATTTTCTTTTATAGAAAAAAGTCTATCTTAAATTAATAACTAGAGTTTAAAATTGAGATATTTTCTATCTACTTATAGAAATCTATCTCATATTTATAATGTTCAAAGTTATTAAACCACTGTCAAGTTTTCTTAATCATGATATTGCATTTATCATATGAAAATGATTCTCCTTTATGGTTTACTCCTCCTTATATTAGAGAGTGAATTTTTTCTTCTCTATTATCTGGAAGATATTCTCACAACTGAGAGTATTTAAATGTTTTGAAAGAGAGCTAGCTTGGAAAAAATTAACAAGAGACATAAAATTAGCCCAAAAGGAAAAAATGAAAAGGTGCGCAATGATTTCAAAAAAATTGAAAGATACATAAAGTGTATCAAAAATTAAAAGTTACGTAAAGTGCACCAAATAATTAACAAGTGGCATAAAATGAGAACACAAGAAGTCAAGCTTTCTTCTCTTTCAAACCTTTAAATCTTAGAAGAATTCATGTGTCACTTGATATTTTTGAAGACTTGATTTTGAAATTCATGATCATGACTAATTTCTTTGTTATATTATTCTATTAAATATTTTTCTAGAACAAAGTTTTGAATGGATTACTTTTTCTTATCCGATTGCTTTTTCTGAGTTAGATCTTTATTTTCAAAAGATGGTTTGCCATGTAAGAAGTTCGAGTTGGGGTTAACAGGATCTGTTGTTCTATCATTTTTCAAATTTTAATGATTTTTATTTCTTTTCTTATAACATTTTAATTCAATCACATGGAATATTTGTCATATTCTTATATTGATAGAATTTTTTTTTTCATTCCTTTTGGTCTCTTTATCATGCTTTTATTATTTTATGTTTAATTTTTTTACTTGTAGTCTGTTTGATGTTTTTTTGTACTTCTGATATCTTCTATTTTATATTTTTTTCTTTGTATTTCTTTTTTGTTCCTCCTTTTTGTGATGTTAAAAAGGGGAGTAGTGTTAGTATTAGTGTTATTGTTGTTTCATTATTTTGTTATTTCTTGTATTACTATTTTTAGTGGTTGTACATTTTTGTTGTATCACTTGCTTGTTCTTAGAAAAATTTGCACTGCTTGGTACATATTGTTCTCCTTTATGTTATGTTTTAGTCTTATTAATCTACTTGAGTTGAATTTTCTAATAAATATTTGTCGTCATAAAAAAGGGAGAGATTGTTGCAAACTTGGATTCAAGGATTATAATTTTAATGATAACAAATATTTCTAGCATTCATGTTTCCTTACTACTACTACTATTGTACATCTATTTTAGTTATCCAGCTGGTACTTCATGAAGCAATGTGGTGTTCTATTTTTCTGCTTTTTGCCGGAGGTTTTTGCTACCTACCTTAAGTTGGATGGGAACTTGTTATATATCGAAACTTATTTGGTTTCTTGTTTCTATGTCTATATGAATCATGTCCCGTGGTCTGCTACTTACCGGGTTGCTGTTACATTTTAGTGCTGACTATCTAGTAGTTGGATGGTGCTTGTTCATTTCTTTGTGGGTGATGTTACTAAGTGTTACAAGGCTGCTGTTTGGAGGCTTAATATATTCACTTTTGGATATGCTACCTATTTTGTGGATAATTGTTAGGATTGTCACCTTATCCTTTTTTAGTTTCCTTTGTGCACTTTCTATATTGGGTTCCTTAGTTATATATGTAGGCCCCTCCGTGGGTTTTCTCAAAAAAAAAAAAAAAAAAAAAAAAAAAAAAAAACTAATCATACTATATGATCCATATGGTAAAGGACGATCAGTTAAGTTTATGAAAAACAGCTACCAATCACATTTTAGGCGATATTTCAAAATTGAATCTTTTTTCTAATCATTCAGAGACAAATTGAATAATCCTGGTTTATATATGGAAATCATGCCTAAATTGATCATGTGATTAGGAAATTAATTATGGTAAAATTGCTCAATTAAATCCTATAAGAAGATAAAAATGATCGTACAAGATGATCCAATTCATGCATAGGATGTTAATTAACCGTCGCCCATTATCCAAGATGAAATATAATAACATTTAAACAAATCATACAAGAAGATCCCTGATCTTCATACTGTATTATTTGATCTCTGCATGGGATAATAATTAATAATCGGCTATCACACTGGACAATCTGTACAAGCTTATTTGAACTGATCGTACAAGACAATGTTGTTCATACTGTATGGAAGGGATATTTTGTCCTAATTGTATAAGATAATCTATCGATTATTCTGGACGATCTTCGATAAGATGATCCAATTCATACAATATAATCAGATTTATGTTGTTGAATATTAAATAGGTTTTTAAACCTAAGGCTTATATCCCAAGGCTAACCAAGAGGGGGGGGGTGAATTGGTAATTTTAAAAATTCTCTTCGATTTTAAAATTTGAAACTGTTTGAATTAAAAAGCAACTTAATTAAAGTTTCAAAAATAAAACTTTTCAACCATGGAATTAATAACTTACAGTAAGTAAGCAACAAAAAATTAAAAGACACAAAGATTTATAGTGGTTCGGTCAAACACGACCTACATCCACTCTCTGAGAACTCCCTCATCAGGTATTGCACTATTGGTAAAGTGACTCTCCTTTTGCCCCCATAGCAAGGTGGAGAATCCCTTACAAAAACTCTCTTCCACCAATCCCCGGTGTGGCAGAGAACTGTCTTCCTTTAACACTTTCTAAGTGTAGGTAGAGAACCTTCATCCTTTCACACCATCCAAGTGTATGTAGAGTACCATCATCCTTTCACACCCTCCAAGTGCAGGTAGAGTACATTCTGTTGCAACCCATGACCCCGAGGTTGAGATTTTGATGATGCCAAATAATGAGTATTTTGGAACAACGTTTCATTGAATATTATTTTATTTTCTATTGTCCTTGAGTACTAACATTTCAGAAAGATCACAAGAGACTCAGGACGAAAGGAAGACTCAAGAAAGGGTAGATTAAGAGTATGAGTCAAACATTATACTTTTCTATTTATTTTATTTTATTTTATTGAGTCTGGCCACAAAATGCATAAGAGTAAGAGCAACCATGCACACACACAGGGGGAGAGTTTGTTTTTAAATGCAAAATGTCATAGAAATTCTTCTCTATAGATCGTACTATATGATTGTAATTCGTACCGTACGATCATAGCTGTGTGGACGATTCTGTGAATAGATCGTACTGTACGAATATTTTTGTACTATACGATATGTTCAGATCCAAAACCCTAGCCGTAGTTTAGTTTGAGTAAGTGATTTTGCGCCGTTCTTACTGTACGAACGTGTTCGTACGGTACGATCTATATTTAATACTTACTTAAATTAACCCGTAACTAGTGCATGTAATCCAGGCCTAATTAATTTTTGAACATCGTACTGTACGAACCTTATCGTACCATACGATGAACAGAGACGAAGTATGATCGTCCCGAAAATCGTCCTGGACGATCTCTTTGTTTTTGTCACATCGTACTGTACGATAATAATCGTACCATACGATGAACAGAGACGACATCTGATCGTCCAGATCATCGTCTTGTACGAATAGTGTTTTGTGGATCGTACCGTACGATATGATATCGTACAGTACGAATTGTTTTTGAACTGTTCGTACATCTTCGTTTTAGGACGACGTTTGTTTATACATATCGTACTGTTTGATGTTGAATCATACTGTACGAATAGTAATGGCTACTTTTAAAATGAGAGGTTTTTGGAGCCCATTTTTACATGTCAATCAAGTATTTTTTCAGTAAGAATTACAGAGGGGGTGAACGTGGTTAGAGAGGGATTTCAAGGGAGAGAGCTCTAGAGAAATTCTTGAGGGTTGAGAGAGGAAGGAGGAGGTGAGCGTTGTGAGGGAGAAGAGGTGTGAGGGAGATCACACGGTTCCTCCAAGCTTGATGCATCTTGCTCCTCCTATGGCCCTAGAAGGATTTGAGGGAGGATCTCCAAGGGAAAGGCTCGTCTACATCCGTTACCTCAAGGTTCTCTGCCTTCTCTAGGAGGGAGAAAAATGAGATGGTTCTCTGCCGTCGCTAGGAGGGCGAAAACAGAGTTTGGCACTCCGCTACGTCGGGTTGGTGAAAGGGAGGTTTGTAAAGGCTTCTCTGCCTTGCCGAGGGGGGCAAAAGGAGAACTATTTTGATAGTGAAAATCTCGGAGTGAAGGACTCCGGGGAGTGGGCGTAGGTCATATTTTGATCGAACCACTATAAAATTTTTGGTGTGTTTGTTCCTTATCATCATTTACATTTTACTTGCTTTTAATTTTTCATATCTATTGCATGTGAAATTTTGTGGAAGAAAACTTGCTTAAAATTTTGTTATAAAATTTTAAAAATAACAAAAAAATTAAAACTCTTGTTTAGAGTTACTTTTATTAAGAAAAAGATTTTTACAATTCACCCCCCCTCTTGTCGTTTAGTAATTTCAATTGGTATCAGAGCTTGTTTTTCAAAAATAGTGTTTTAGAAAACCTTGAAAAAACGATCATGTCAAATTTTGGTAATCATAACACTGCGGAGGGTTATTCAATAACTCGTCTACCACTTTTTGATAATATTCCGTTTGATTTCTGGAAAATTAGAATGTCTACATTTTTGCAATCTATAGATTACCGCATGTGGATGTTAGTAAATGATGGGTATGTTGCACCGTTTAAAATTGTTAATGGTTTGAAAACTCCTGTACCTTTTATTGAATAGAGCAATGAGGATAGGGAGTTAGCCCAACTGAATGCTAAGTGCTTAAACTGCTTTTTTTGTGCATTGAAATCTGAGGACTATATGAGAGTATCTACTTGTATTTCTGGTAAGGAGATTTGGGATAGACTGTGCATTACATACGAAGGAACAAACGAAGTAAAACAGTCTAGGCTTAACATTCTACTGCATGATTATGAACTATTTCGTATGAAACCTAGCAAAACAATTTCCGACATGTACACTAGGTTCACCCAAATCGTGACATCCTTGCATGCATTAGGTAGAGAAATTTCAAATTCTGAGAAAGTGAATAAAATACTTAGATGCCTACCTAGTTCCTATGATGCTAAGATAACTGCTATCACTGAGTCCAAAGATTTAAATGTTTATTCTATTGATAACCTCCTTGGGTCACTCATTGCATACGAGCAAGGAGTGAGCCAAAGGTTAAGTGATGCAGGTGAAAAAGAAAAAGGAGCGGACGGTGGCATTAAAAGCTAGCAACTCAGAAAGTGAAAGCTCTGCAGGGGAGGAAGACGATGAGATAGCACTGATGACCCAACAGTTCAAAAATTTTCTGAAGAGAAAACAGAAGCGTCATCAGAACAACTGGAATAAAGGTAAGAGCTCAAGGTCCAATAAGGTTTCATCTGATACAATTTTTTTTGAGTGCAGGAAGCCAGGACATCTTCGAGCCGATTGCCCCAATCTGAAGAGCCAACCAGCTAAGGAGAAAGGTGATGAGAAAGCCAAATACAAGAAAGGAAAGATGAGGACACAAAAAGCTTTTTGGGCCGACTCTGCCTCAGAATCGTCAGAGGAAGAAGCAGAGGAGGAGGTAACTAATTTGTGTCTTATGGCTAACGATAACCTTGATCAATCGGATCAAGACGAGGTATGTCAACTTTCATATGAAGAATTGTTGCTTATTTTTGAGAATATCCATGACTCGTATAGGAGGTTAAAAAAGATGCATGCTAAGCTTAATGTTGATTTTAGTTCTTTACAAATTGAGCATGCTAACTTAGTTAAAGAAAATTTGATTTAGATAGAGATCACATGTCGCTTCTTGATGAGTTTGATGCATTAAATAAGAAGCATGTTGAATTAACTGAAGAGCATGAATCCATGAAAACATCGCATATTGAACTAGATGTAGAGTTTGACAAACTAACGGCACTTGCATTAGAAGTAGATCATAGTGAGCACTTGCTATTAATAGAAGTTGATGGATTGACAGCTCAAAATAAAACCTTTAGTGAGAGAATAAAAGAACTAGAAAATAAAATTGCATCACTCACATTAGGCCATCCTCGCAAACCCCCAACACAGCATGCATCACAAAACTTTAGGAACCACCCACATAGATTAGTAAACCCATTTCCTGGTGTTAGGTGTTTCTCTTGTGGCATGCTAGGTCACATAGCCCGCACATGCACAATTCACCGTAGGACACACTTAGTATGGAGACCCAAACTGTATCCATCACAGCATAGCATGCATACATCTCATTCATGCAAGCATAAGGAGGAACCCAAACTCACTTGGGTTCCCAAATCTAATCTTTGAATGAAATTGTAGGGATGCTCTCACAAAAGACCTAGTGAGAGCATGTGGTACCTGGATAGCGGTTTCTCACGACACATGACTGGAGACATGAAGAAGTTCATCCTACTTGAGACCAAAACTGGAGGCAAAGTGACGTTGGGAGACAACACTACCAGGAAGGTGATAGGCTCAGGTACTGTTGGTAATGCTAATAATTTTTTAATTGAAAATATTTTATTAGTTGATGGTTTAAAGCATAACTTACTTAGCATTAGTCAATTATGTGACAAAGGTTTTGACATTAAATTTTTATCTGATAAATGTCTGATTAGTTTATTTGACAAACTAGTATTAGAAGGAAAACAAATGAACAATGTTTACATGTTAGACCTTGATTGCATTGATAGTTCAAATTCATTCTGCTTGAAAACAATAGTTGATGACTCGTGGCTATGGCATAGGAGACTATGCCATGCTAGTATGAAAACTCTTAGAAACATCACTCAGAAAAACTTAGTTAGAGGTGTACCTAAGTTAGACTTTACCAAGGATCACTTATGTGATGCTTGTCAACTAGGAAAACAAGTCAAATCATCCTTTCACTTAATTATAGATGTGATCACCTCTAGGCCACTAGAAATTCTACATATGGACTTATTTGGACCCGTTAGTACAGCTAGTCTAGGTGGAAAGAATTATGGATTTGTGATTGTAGATGACTTCACTAGATTTACTTGGGTAAGATTCTTAGCACACAAAAATGAGTCTTTTGAGGAATTTAAAGTATTCTCCACATGGATTCAACAAAAATTAGGTTGTGAAATATCAACAATCCATAGCGATCATGGTGGAGAGTTCCAAAATGATAGGTTTGAGTCATTCTGTCAAGAGATAGGAATAGAACACAATTTCTCAGCTTCTAGAACACCCCAACAGAATGGCATAGCAGAAAGGAAGAATAGAACCTTGGTAGAAGCTGCTAGGGCAATGTTAGCGGAGTATATCCTTCCTAGATACTTTTGGGCAGAAGCAGTCAACACAGCCTGTTATGTTTTAAACAGAGTAAACATTAGATCGAAGATGAATAAAACTCCATATGAACTCCTTAAGGGTAGGACACCAAATCTTTCACATTTATATGTCTTTGGGTGTAAGTGCTTCATCCTAAATAATGGTAAACATCTCTTAGGAAAATTTGATCCCAAGTCTGATGAGGGTGTCTTCTTAGGTTATTCTTCTATAGGTAAGGCCTATAGAATTTTTAATAAGAGAACCCTTGTAGTAGAAGAATCCACCCATGTGGTATTTAATGAATCAAATATGCCCTCAGAAACTAAAATTGAAGATGATGAAATAGAGGCAATTCAAGGAGTAGAGACTATGACCTTAGGAGATAGGGTCGAACCTCAAGAAGCTCTGCCTAGAGAATGGAGATATTCTTCTAGTCATCCTAAAGAGTTAATTTTAGGAGACATTTCAGAAGGTGTAAGAACTAGGCATGGACTTAAGAAGGAGGTTAGTCACTCAGCTTTCATCTCTATGATAGAACCTATGAGTCTAGATCAAGCCTTAGGAGATGAATTTTGGATTCTAGCAATGCAAGAAGAGCTGAACCAATTCACCAGGAATGATGTTTGGGAGTTAGTCAAGAGACCTAAAGAGCAAAGTGTTGTTGGAACAAAATGGGTCTTCAAGAATAAGGTGAATGATTCAGGAACAATAAAAAGGAATAAAGCAAGAATAGTAGCTAAGGGGTACAACCAGATTGAGGGGATAGACTTTGAAGAAACCTTTGCCCCGGTTGTTAGACTAGAAGCCATAAGAGTGCTCTTAGCTTTTGCTTGCTTCAAGAACTTTAAGTTATATCAAATGGATGTAAAGAGTGCTTTTCTGAACGGGGTAATTAAAGAAGATGTTTACGTTGAGCAACCCCCCGGATTTGAAAGTTCACAACTTCCAAACCATGTATTTAAATTAAAAAAGGCACTATATGGATTAAAGCAAGCACCTAGAGCATGGTATGAAAGACTTAGCTCATTTCTTTTGGATAGAGGTTTTAAAAAGGGTAGTGTAGATACTACACTCTTTTTACAAAAGGTCAAAGAAAAAATTCTCATTGTTCAAATATATGTAGACGACATCTTGTTTGGATCTTTGGATAAAAACTTATGCGATAAATTTTCAAAAACAATGAGTAATGAGTTTGAAATGAGCATGATGGGAGAACTTAATTACTTTCTTGGCTTTAGTGTAAACCAAATGGATAATGGAACCTTTCTTAGCCAATCAAAGTATATTAAAGATATTCTAAAGAAATATGAAATGGATAGTGCAAAACCCATGAACACCCCAATGAATTCAACAATCCAATTAGATAAGGATCCTAGTGGAAAATCAGTAGATCAGAAAAAATATAGAGGAATGATTGGATCCCTTCTTTACCTGACTGCCAGTAGACCGGACATAATGTTTAGTGTGTGCCTTTGTGCCCGTTTCCAAGCCGATCCTAAAGAATCTCACTTAACTGATGTCAAAAGAATTCTTAGATATCTACTAGGCACCCCAAACTTAAGAATTTGGTATCTAGACAACACAGCACTTCCTTTGAAATCCTAGGGTACTCACAGATTCTGACTTTGCAAGATGTAGGATAGATAGAGAGCATCTCTGGTACCTTGCCAATCTATCGGATAATCTGCCACATTTCTTGGTCCAGTAGCAAGCACCAAAACTCTTTAGCACAATCTTCCACATCCGAGGTAGTATGTAAGATATAATATTGCACAAGAAGATTTTCGGGCTCTGTTGAATCGTACGATAAAATATCACAATACAACATGACCGTATTGTACGATATCTCTTCTTCGTACAATACGATCCACGTCAACAATGGATTGGGACGAATTAAATCCGGTTGGTACGACATTATTTGAGTATCGTACTGTACGATACCTCCATTTCGTACTGTACGATCCACATAAACACAAAGAACAAATTCGAGTTAAAGCTGTTCGGTACGATATTTATTATGTATCGTACTGTACGATACACCTGTTCGTACAGTATGAAACTTTTGGTCAAAAGTCGTACTGAGGCCTCGGGACGATCGAAATTCGCCTGATCGTACTATACAATACTTATCGTACTGTATGATTTCCGAAATTTCCTATAAGTACCCTTGCCTAGGCCGTTCAATTCACTCAATCCTCTCCTCACTCAGCCTTCACTTCGTTTTTGTGCCCTCTTGCAATGTCTAAACGAGGTCGGATGACTGCTGGAAGCTAGTCCTCGTCAAGTCGCCAACCTGATCGCTTTCTGAATAGTGAGAATGAGGAAGCCTACCACCGATACAAAGCCTGCAAAATTTCCCCTTCAAAAATGCTTAATCAGGCCACTCTCAATTTCGAGGTAATGGGCATCTTTGCTTCCACCACCTTTCAATTCCTACTCACCCTGGCGTTTCCATATAATTCTGAGCTTCTTTTTGAATTTCTCGTGAACCTCACCTACACCGTCGATAACACCACTTTTCACTCCTTTGTTTGTGGCCGCACCATTGAGATAACTAGAGCCGACATCGCCTAATATATTGGGCTGTCCACTGAAGGACCTATGGTTCGCTCATTTCTTACCGATGAATTTGATTGGAGCGATGTAAATAGAGTCCTTAGGAATACTGCCTTTCATCAACACCAACCGCTTGTTCAATCCTTAACCCGAAATGCCCGTATAATTCAACATGTTCTTCGAACCTCAATCATACCCAAAGGTGGCGACCGTTTTAATCTGACCCCTACCTTGTCCGTCGCTACCTACCTTATTATGTCCAACATTAAGTTTGATGAGGTCGATTTGATTAGCAACTATATTCGCCACATGACGTTTGTTCGTCTACCTATCACTCGACGGAAACAGAATCTGGCTCTTGGTCACCTAATAGGATATATCCTCCACAATAAATATCAATTATCCTACCCTAGTGAACCCGACATGCTTCCTATTTTTTATACGGATGCTTCCTTCCGTATTCTCTTTCATCGGGGACACGAGCCTGAAGAACCCGTCTTTGATGAAGAAGAAGGAGAAGATGCCCCAGCAGCAGCTCCAGCTCGACCACAATGCCATGCCGCACCCCGAGCACTAGCACCAGCATCATCACACCCTAATGATGATTTAGTCGCCCGCTTCGACCATCTGCAGACTTGTCTCGACATGCATATTCAAGAATAACATCAGCAACACGAGACTGATATGCAATGGTTTGGGGAACGTTTTACTGCAATTGATCACCGCTTCGATGCTCTATTTCAATATTTTCAGTCAAATCCACCTCCACCACCAACCGATCATGACCCGTCTGACTAGATTGTTTGTGTTTGCATTGTAGTTTTTCTTCTTTAGCTTTTTACTTTTAGTTGCTCCTCCTTTTTGTGCCGTCAAAAGGGGGAGAAGTTTGTTGTACCTATTGTTATGCCAGTTATCTAAATGCATTACTTTTGTTTCGTACTTGCTTTTAGTATCCTATTTTTTCTTGTGTTTAATTTAAAAAAAAATAAAATAAAAATACAAAAAAAAGCAAAAGAAATGTTTTTCTTTCTTACTTACAACAAATTATTTGACATCATCAAAAAGGGGGAGATTTTTGCAACCCATGACCCCGAGGTTGAGATTTTGATGATGCCAAATAATGAGTGTTTTGGAACATCTTTTCATTGAATATTATTTTATTTGCTACCGTCCTTGAGTATTAACATTTCAGGAAGATCACAAGTGACTCAGGACGAAAGGAAGACTCAAGAAAGGGTAGATTAGGAGTATGAGTCAAACATTGTACTTTTCTATTTATTTTATTGAGTCTGGCCACAAAATGCATAAGAGTAAGAGCAACCATGCACACACACAGGGGGGGAGTTTGTTTTTAAATGCAAAATGTCATAGAAATTCTTCTATGTAGATCGTACTGTACGATTGTAATTAGTACCGTACGATCATAGCTATGTGGACGATTCTGTGAATAGATCGTACTGTACGAATATCTTCGTACTGTACGATATGTTCAGATCCAAAACCCTAGCCGTAGTTTAGTTTGAGTAAGTGATTTTGCGCCGTTCGTACTGTACGAACGTGTTTGTACGGTACGATCTATATTTAATACTTACTTAAATTAACCCGTAACTAGTGCATGTAATCCAGGCCTAATTAATTTTTGAACATCGTATTGTATGAACCTTATCATACCATATGATGAACAGAGACGAAGTATGATCGTCCCGGAAATCGTCCTGGACAATCTCTTTATTTTTGTCACATCGTACTGTACGATAGTAATCGTACCATACGATGAACAGAGACGACATCTGATCGTCCAGACCATCGTCCAGTACGAATAGTATTTTATGGATCGTACCGTACGATATGATATCGCACAGTACAAATTGTTTTTGAACTGTTCATACATCTTCGTACTAGGACGACGTCTGTTTATATATATCGTACTGTACGATGTTCCTCTTGTTGTTTAGTAATTTCACATTCATCCTTTCACACCCTCCAAGTGTGAAGAAAGAACCGTCGATTGTTTACACTCTCCAAGTGACGGCAGAGAACCAGATATTCTTCAAAGATCTTTTCCCGAGCAATTTAGAAAAATAAGAGGAAGAGTGAAATACTCAAATCACACATAGAGATAATTACCATTGAGTAACCTTGTGAACCCATCACACTCCACTAGCAAGAAATCTCTCTCAAACACTCTATCACACTATCTTTTTCAATTGCCCTTGAAAAATCATGAAGCAAAGAATTTTTACGTCAATCTTTAATGGACCTTTTATGCAAAATATACGAAAAGCTATCTGAAAAACTAAAATTTTCAATTTTGAGCGTACATGATCTTACAATACGATCGTATGTTCGTACGTATAAATAGTTCAAGTATTATTGCATACAAACCGATTATGAATCAGTACAAAATCATTTCATATGCAATTATCGTCCGGTATGAATAAAGTTCATCCGGGATAAGCAATTAGAAAATTTCAAAATTCATCTATATGAAACGTTAGGATGAAATGAGTAAGAACAAACTCGAGATGTTCATCCTTGTACAAAACTTGGATCATCCCATATGATCCATACTTTGAAAAAAAAATTTGTGTGAGAACGAACCCGAGATTTTCATCCTTGTACAAAACTGGGATCATCCCGTACGATCTTCGTGCAAGAACAAACCCGAGAAATTCATCCTTATACGAACCTGGGATTATCTCATATAATCTTTGTGTGTGAAAAAATCTGAGATGTTCGTCCTTGTACAAAACTAGGATCATCCCGTACGAACCATACTTAGAAAAAAATATTTTCATTTATATTTGTTTGACTGCTCGTTGGTGAAAATAACTAACTAGATCGTCCCGTACGAAGTGATATCATACCATACGATCAGTTTAAAAATATGAATTTCAAACTATCCCCTGGTGTGTGTGTATGCTCAGTTACTCAATTACAATCACACTCTCTTAGACTCAATAAAATAAAAATACAGACTTCAATTACATTAAACTCTAAATTGATCTTGATTTAAAGTCTTCAACAATCCGAAGTATGATTTCCCTGAAATGTTACTACACAAAAAAACAAAACAATTATTCCAAAATATGTTAGAGGAAATAATAATCAAATCAATAATATTTGGAATTATCAAAACCACACAATTTGCAAGAATATCAAACATGCAAAACTACGTAGCAACTATCTCAACAAGCTCGCCTTTTTTTATGTTGGCAAAATAATTATAATTTGAATAAAATTTAAATTCCTAAATTTCTCCTTAACTCCCCCTAAGTAAATAAGAATATGAATATAAGAGAATTTCTGTTAAGTACAAATCTATTTTTTTCATAAAACCACAAAACACTCCAAACAGTTCCAAAAATACTTCAAACAGAAAAATAGAAAATTCAAACAACTCTAACAAATACTAAAAATCAAATGCAAACAAACAAACAAATAATATTTCTCCCCATTTTTGATAACAACAAAAAGAAGGAAAAAAAAAAATAAAAGAAATGTAAGAAGTCATATGAGAAACCTATGATAATTGATCTTTGAAAAAGATTGAATTATAATTGCAATGACAAATTAATGTTCATTAGAAAAAAAATAAAGATTCATAACATTTAAATTAAAATATAACATAAACATGATAAATATATCAAGGTCATGAAACAATCTAGATAATTAGATAATGAGAATTTTTGCAAAAGTGACGAAATGAAGATTATTAAAGGCTAATTCCAATATAAAATATAATTGAAAATTAGATTGATTTGAAATTGAAGATTAAAAGATAGAGGAAAGAATATTTTCAATACACTTGTTTGGCGACATAGTGCATCTTTTCAAATATTTGTGGCACACTTTGTGCATCTTTTTGTATTTGGCTAATTTTGTGCCTCTTTTAAATTTGCAAACCTTTGTGCATTCTTTCAATTTTTGTACACTTGTACAATTCTCAATTTCTTAATTGATCATTCCAAAATCAATAATATAAAAACTCAAACTTCTCAAAGTACAAAGATAATTATATTAAAAAGGGAAATAAAAAAGTAAGACATCAAAATTGTAAAATAATATTAAAATTATGTATGCCTAAAAAGAACATGAGATTGATAGCCTTAACTTGATCGAGTTATAAATTAACTTATATTTTTAAAAAATTAAACTTCCTAATGAAATTAATTTTTGTATTGTTGTTCATATTATAACACTTTTTAGATCAATTAAGTTAGGATTATCATATAGGCAAACTAACATTTCAAACAGAGAACAAATTCAACTAAACAAAAATATGACCTTTTTTATTGATATCAAAATAAAGATTTGATACATTAAGGCACATATGATATCAATACATAAAACTCAAAAATAAGATAACATAACAACAAATACAGAAGACACTAAACAAACACAAGTACATAAACTACCAAAACATCACATCACATCACTAAGGACTAGCAAATACAATACTCAAGAAGTACATCTATAAATCTGAGGGGCCCTGGTCTGAAGGAGGTGGCTGGTTGAAGATAGAAAAAAAAGCTATTCATTATAGCCACGTTAGTGTTCAACGAGTTGAACTGACCTCGAATCCAACCCATGTCCTGCTGGTATTGTGCATCCTACTGGTGTAGGTGTGTGTGAATTTGATCAAAATGACTCTCTAGTCGGTCAAAGCACTGGACCATCTCCTAAAAGTCAGGTCCACGAGCAGGCGCAAATGCAGGTGCGGGTGCTCCCCCATTTCCCTCAGAATCCTCACTTGTATTATCATCTCTCCTAAAAAGTGCTCAAAATCAATCATCAATGAAGTAGATAGGCAATTCAAGTAGAGGATCAGGAAGAACAAGATTGTACTTCTTCTCAAGGATATAAGTCACTAAGTGTCCTAAAGAAATATTTTCTTCCTCTTATGAGAGACATGTCAAATTTTAAAAAATCCATGAATATAGTCAGTAAAAAGTTGGGCTTCATCTATAGGTTGACCAGTTATGATAAAGTAAGTAATAGTGGATAGAAGAGGCGTAATGTTAAAGCGGTCACCAGCTTTAGGAATAATAAAGGTTCTAAGGACATACCGAATGACCCTTGCGTTTCAGTTTATAGAAGCGACCTTAGGAAAATGACATACTTATTCAATCACTCTAAATAACTTTATTTATTTCAGTCTAGTCAAAATTAGATGTAGAAGTCAAAGTGTGGGCTCTAACTTCTTGAGTCCTTAAGTGCAAAAAGGTCCCCAAATCATCCTTAGTTATTTCTATCCTTTTCTTAAAAACAAAAGATCTAATCCTACTCTCATCCTCACTAAAAGACATATTTGCTAGAAAGTAGTGAAAGGTCTCTTTGTTGTAGGCATGAAGCAAAGTCATGATAAATGTAAATTGAGTAGCAGGGAAAAGAGGCATCACTTGAAAGTGAATATCCTCTTGTAGTAGGATTCTAGAGGGTGTAATCTTGGCAAAAACAAACCTAAGAAAGGAATCCTCATTAGCCCTGGATAGAATGTTGTCATCGCTACCCCTGGAAGATGAACCCTTAATGAGTCTACTCCTCTTGTTAGAACTAGCCATTGCTAAGATTTGAAGGATTGGAAAAGGCTATTGAAGTGAATGAAAATGAATTCCAAAGTCCTCTTATTTAAAGAAAAATGATATTTCCTACGTATGAAAATGGGTTTGTACTATACGATTTATGGTTCATACATGACGAAATAAATTTCATATGTATGAATGAATACGTTCGAAATCAAATGACTTTTTGTAATCATGAAAGTTACGAGGCATCCTTTCACACAAGCTTTTTGACCATACGATTGTAAACATAAACAGGTCTTCGTTTGGGATGATTAGTTATTTAAGATCATTTTAATGACGGTTAGATTTGTCCCCCACATAAAATGACATACGGTTCGTATGTATGAACTAAAAGTTCATACATATGATTAGTTTTAATAATTAAATTTGTCTGTATAACCATCTACATGTGTACAAAAGAAGTAATACAAATCATCTGGGATGATATAAATATCATACAATATGATATGTATTGAAAATGAAAACATTATGCAATCAGTTCAAAACAATGATCGAAATGCTACAGAATTCATATAGGATGAACATAATTTCGTACAGTACAAATATAACACTTAGAAAAATCTGCATGATATATCAGAAACATGAAATCCGATGTGTCAAAAGCATGTCCAAAACACACAAACAAAAAATCAAAAACATGAAAATAGAAAAAAAACAAAAAAAAAAAAAAAAAAAAAAAAACAAAAAAACTCACAAATACATATATCAAGTTTGCATAAAATTTTAATTAACCATTGAGGTCAATCACACTAAGTTGTGTTCTTAATGTGCTAAAAATATAAAAGGCTAGCGATTTTGTAAAAATATCTACAATTTGATTTTTAGTAGAAATATGTTTCAATTCAATTTCTCCTTTGGATACATGAACACTTATGAATTGATGCCTTATGTCTATACGTTTTGGTTATAGAATGTTTAATAGGATTTTTTGAAATGCAAATGGTACTAGTGTCATCATAATAAATTGGAATTGTGCCTATTATTAATCCTAAGTAAATCAACTATTATTTCAACCAAAGAACTTGTGCCACATAACTTCTTAAGGCAATGTATTCAGCTTCAACATTAGATAAGGCTACGGAATTCTATTTTCTACTGGACCAAGAAACTAAAAAAATTCCTATAAATTAAAAAGTTTCAGAAGTACTCTTTTTATCAACCCTATAACCTATAAAGTCTAAATCTGAATATTCAATTATTTCAAATGAAGAACTAAACTTAGGATACCAAATCCCTAAGTTCTGAGTTCCCAAGAGATATCTCAAAGTCCTTTTTATTGATGTCAAATGTAATTCTTTTGTATCTGATTGAAATTTAACAAACAAATAAACACTGAACAAAGTATTGGGTCTACTAACAGTCAAGTAAAGCAAGGATCCAATTATTCCCCTAAATTTCTTTTGAACAATAGATTTTCCCTCTTGGTCCTTATCCAACTGAATTGAGGAACTCATAGGTGTACTAACAGGTTTAACATTATCCATTTTATACTTTTTGAGGATGTCCTTTACATACTTCTACTGACTAAGAAATATTCTCTCCTCAATTTTCTTAATGTTAAAACCTAGAAAGTAACTCAAATCTCCCATTAGACTTATCTAAAATTCGCTACTCATTGTTTTAGAAAAATCATCACAAAGAATTTTATTTGTAGATTCAAAGATGATATCATCAACATAAATTTCTACAATGAGTGTATCTTCTCCCAATTTTTTCAAAAGGGAGTGGTGTCCACACTTCCTTTTTCAAAAGATCTCTCAAGTAGGAAAGTGCCCAACCTCTCATACCAACGCCTAGGTGTCTGTTTCAATCCATATAATGCCTTATTCAATTTAAAAATATGATTTAGGTATTTTGAATTTTCAAAACCTGGAGGTTGTTCAACATAAACATTCTTTTTAATTACCCCATTTAAAAGGCACTTTTAACATCCATTTGAAACAATTTGAATCCTCTAAAATAGGCAAAGGCTAACAAAACCCTAATTACTTCATGTCTCATTACAGGGGCAAAAGTCTCCTAAAAATCAATCCCTTCAATCTGATTATACCCCTTAGCCACCAATCTTTCCTTATTTCTAATAATAACTCCTGAGTCAAACATTTTGTTTTTGAATACCCACTTAGTTCTAACTATACTTTGATCTTTTGGCCCTGTAATTAATTCCCAAACATTATTTCTCACAAATTAATTTAATTCTTCTTGCATTATTAAAATCCAAAATTCATCCGAAAGTGCTTGATTTATATTTGTGGGTTATATCATTGAAATAAAGGCAGATTGATTAACTTATTTACTTAGTCCACGCCTAGTCAAAACACCTTCACTAGGTTCACTTAAAATTAATTCCTTTGTATGGGTTTTAGAAAATCTCAAATTTCTAGGCAAAGGGTTTTCTAACTCAAAATTTTCTTCCAAATTAACTTTCTCTATCCTAGAGGTCTTCACATGTTTTTCTAATTTACATGCATTCGCAAAGGTGATCTTTAGTAAAGTCTAGTTTTGGTATACCTCTCTAACCAATTCATTTTGGGTAATTTTCCTAAGGTTTTTCTTGCTAGAGTGATAAAGTCTCCTATGCCATAATATTGATTCATAAGAAATAGTTTTCTAACAGAAAGCATTAGGAGTTTTAATAAAATTTAAATCTAGCATATAAATATTGTTTACCCTTAATCCATGCAAAACATAATTACTATTTAGGCTTAATATGCAGCTAGTAGGAAAAAAATTTACACTGTATCCTTTATCACATAGCTGGCTAATACTCAAAAGATTATGCTTTAAGCCTTGTACAAGTAGCATATTTTCAATAAAAAAATTTTGTAACTTTCCAATCATACCTGATCCAACCACCTTCCTTGTGGTGTTATCTCCAAGTGTAACCCTGCCTCCACTTCTAGCTTCTAGCGATATAAATTTCTTAGTGTCTCCAGTCATATGTTTTGACCAATCGCTGTCCAGGTGCCAAATGCTCTCATGAGGCCTTGTCTAAGAGCGTGCCTGCAAAACTATTAAATGTTATACCTGGGAACCCAAACAAGTTTGGGTTCTCCTTTTGGCAAAATAAAACTAGATGCATGTATGATATATCTAAGTTTATGCATCTTAGGTTTCTACACTAAATGAATTTTCCTATCCAAAGTGCAAGTGTGTGATATATGTCCAAACATGCCACAAGAATAACATTTTACTCCAAGAAATGGGTTTCTCAAAATTTTATAGTAAATCTGATTCTTCCTGGGTTTTAAAAATTTTGTCTTCAAAATAGGATTTGTAAAATATTCAAGTGTTGGGGATTTCCTATTTTCCTTGAGAGCTTTCACTTTCAACTTAAGAAATATGTTTATATCTTTCAAGATATTAATATTATAGTTTAAATAATGCTATCTATTCTCTAATTCATCCTTAAACTTTTTTAAATATTTTTCCAATTGAGCATAGGATGATTTCAAAAATTTCATTCTTATTATTCAAGTCATCAAATTCATCAAGTAAGCTCATGTGATTGTTATCTATCAATGCATGATCATTCCTAAGGATTTTGTGATCTCTTTGTAATTCTTGTAATTCTAAATTTAGATTAGCATGCATTTTATTTAGTTACCTATATGCATCATGAATCATTTCAGAAACTTCAAACAGTTCATCATAGGTTAAATCATATACCTCTTCTTGATCTGACTAATTAAGATTATCGACCATTAAGCATAAATTGGTGACTTCCTCCTCCTTTTTAATTTCTGATGAATCCGAAGCTGACTCCACCCATAAAGCTCTTTGGAATCTCTTCTTTCCCTTCCTCACATTTGGTTTCTCCTCTACCTTCTCCTTGCTAGGAGTGGGCTTTTGGTTTGGGCAATCTGATTTTATATTTCTAGGTTTCCTGTATTTATAGCAAATCACGTCATTTGAAACCTTAACATTCTTATTAAATTTACCTCTATTCCACTTTTGGCATTTCTTACTCTCTAACTCCTCCACTTTCATTGCAATGTTATTCTCCTTTTATTTTTCACCTGCATAAATCTTTCTTTGACTCACTCCTTGCTCGTAGGCAATTAGTGAACCAAGAAGACCAGCAATAGAGTAAATATTTAAATCTTTAGACTCTATAATAGAAGCTATTTTTGCATCATAAGCAGTAGGTAAATAACAAAGAATTTTATTAATCATTTCAACATTTGTTAGTTCCCTACCTAATGCATGCAAAGAAGTGACTATTTGAGTAAATCTTGCGTACATGTCAGAAATAAATTCATTGGGTTTCATACAAAATAATTTATAGTCATGTAACAAGATGCTTAATCTTGATTGTTTTACTTTATTAGTCCCTTTATAAGTAATATAAAGTCTATCCCATATGTCCTTTCCACTTTTGCAAGTGGAAACCCGCATGTAGTTTTCTGACTTAAGTGCACAGAAGAAATGCACAGAAGAAACTGTTTAAACATTTTGCATTTAATTGTGCTAAGTCAATGTTGTTCTACAGTACATTCAGCAAAGGGTGTTTCAACTCTAATACCATCAACTAATTTAGTTGGTTTTTTATACCCTTCTTGAACTAAAATCCACATACGATAATCTAGTGACAGTAAATAAGTAGACATGCATGTTTTCAAAAAATCAAAATGAATGTTATCAAATAAAGGAGGTCAAGTGATCAAATACCCTTTAGGTGTGTTTTGGTTTTCAAAAGTAGCCATGCTCATTTTCAAAATGTAGTCTAAACTTATGATTTTGAAACAAAGCTCTGATACCACTTGTTGAATCTTGAATAAGTTGTTAAACCTAAGCTTATGTCCCAAGGCTAGCTAAGAGGGGGTGAATTGGTAATTTTAAAAATTCTCTTGGATTTTAAAATTTGAAACCATTTGATTTAAAAAGTAAGTTAATTAAAGTTTCAAAAATAAAACTTTTTAACCACAAAATTAATAACTTGTAGTAAGTAAGTAGCAAAAAATTAAAATACATAAAGATTTATAGTGGTTTAGTCAAACACAACCTACATCCACTCCCTGAAGACACCCTCTTCAGGAATTACACTATTACTAATGTGAATCTTCTTCACAGCAAGATGGATAAGCCCTTACAAAAACTCTCTTCCACCAATCCCTAGTGTAGGAGAGAACCATCGTCCTTTTGCACCCTTCAAGTGTAGGCAGATAACCTTTATCCTTTAACACCCTCTAAGTGTAGGTAGAGTACCTTCATCCTTTCATACCCTCTAAGTGTAGGTAGAGTACCTTCATCCTTTCACACCCGCTTAGTTTCGACAGAGAACCGTCAGCTATTCACACTCTCTAAGTGTTGGCATAGAACCAGATCTTCTTCAAAGATCTTCTCACGAGCAATCTAGAAAGATAAGAGGAAGAGTGAAAAACTCAAATCACACACAGAGATCCTTACCTTTGAGTAACTTTGTGAACCCTTCACACTCTACTAGCAAGAAATCTCTCTCAAACACTTTCTCACACTCTCTCCTTCAATTGCCCTTGAAAAATTATGAAGCAAATATTTTTTACGGCCGTCTTTAATGGACCTTTTATACCAAAAACACAAAAAACTATCCAGAAAATTGAATTTTTTAATTTTGAGCGTACAAGATCATACTATCAATCGTATGTTTGTACGTACAAATAGTTCAATTACTATTGCAAACAAACCTATTGTGAATCGGTACAAAATCATTTCATACGCGATCATTATCGGTACAAACAAAGTTCGTCCAAGACGAACAGTTTAGAAAATTAAAAAAAAATTGTATGAAACGTTAGGATGAAATGAACGAGAACAAACCTGAGACATTCGTCTTTGTACGAAACTTGGATCATTCTATACGATCCATACTTAGAAAAAATATTTCATGCAAGAACGGACCCGAGACGTTCGTCCTTGTAAGAAACTTGGATCATCTCGTATGATCTTCATGAGAGAATAGAGTTCATCCCTATATGAACCTGGGATCATCCCGTATGATCTTCATGTGAGAACAAACCTGAGACGTTTGTCTATGTATGAAACTTGGATCATCCCATACAAATCATACTTAAAAAAATTTTTTTTATTTCCGTTCGTTTGACTGCTCATTGGGGAGAATAATTGACCAGATTGTCCCGTACAAAGTGATATTATACTATATGATCAATTTAATAATATAAATTTTAAACTCTCACCTGGTGTATGTGTGCTAAGTTACTCAATGACAATTACACTCTCTCAGACTTAATAAAATGGAAAATATAGATTTCAATTACAATAAACTCTAAATTGATCTTAATTGAAAGTCTTCAATAATCCAGAATATGATTTTTCTAAAAATGTTAGTACACACAAAAGCAAAACAATTCTTCTAAAATATGATAGAAGAAATAACAATAAAAACAATAATGTTTGGAATCATAAAAAACATACAAGTTGCAAGAATATCAAACATGCGAAACCACGTAGTAATTGCTCAACAATTGTGCTGATAACTAAGCAATTCAAGAGCTTAAAAAAAAGTAAAAATATCACCAGCAATGGAATAAAGAGAAGAATAGTAAAAATTCTATTATTTATTCTAATTTTATATGCTTTGAATGCAGGAAGCCAGGGCACCTGATGTCAGATTGCCTAACTTTTAAAGCTCAACCAAGGAAAAGGGTGAAGAAAAATCTAAATTCAAGAAGGGTAAGCAAAGGACTCAGAAAAGTTTCTAGGTACACCCAACATCAAATTCTTATGAAACTGAAGCAGAAGAGGAGTTAACCAACTTTTGCTTAATGATAGATAATCAACTTAATCATTACAATGAAGAGGAGGTATGTGAGCTTACCTGTGATCAATTATTTGAAGTTTCTAAAAAAAATTCATATTGCATATAGGAAGCTTAAAAAATTACATGCCAGCCTTAAATTTGACTTTTCAATTATGCAGAAAAAGCATGAATGCCTAAGGAAAGATTATTGCACTTAAGATAGTAATCACATGGATTTGTTAAATGAATTTGATTCTTTAAACAAAAAACATCTTTATTTAACTTTTTAACATGATTCCATGAAAACATCACATGTTAATTGGAAAATGCATTCAAGGACTTAAAAACTCTTTCATTTTAATTAGACAGTAGTGAGCATGCATTAAATTAGAAGTTTCAAGCTATAAAAAAGCTAATGAGTTTCTAAGAACAAAATTCATTACATTAGACAATAATAAACAACCATTTTCATTTGAAGAATTTTAAAAATCTTCAGCACATCATGCATCATTCAAACCTGGGTAGCCTCAGCATCAGATTATTTTAAAACTAAAGCAGAAGAGGAAGTAGTTAACCAATACTTAATGGTAGATGATCATATTTATTAACAAGAGGTATTTGAGCTTACCTATGATCAATTATTTGAAGTTTCTAAAAAAACTCATACTGCATGTAGGAAGCTTAAAAATTTACATGCATGTCAATTAGTAGTAATCATATTGTGCTAAAAAAAACTAATGAGTTTCTAAAAACAAATGTCATTACATTAGATAATAATAAACAATAACTTTCATTTGAAGAATTTAAAAAATCTTCACCATAACAAGCATCATTCAAACCTAAAAAGAGGCACCATAACACATATAAATTAGTAAACCCTTTTCCTGGAGTTTGATGTTTCTCTTGTGGCACATTAGGACACATCTCTCACACTTACACTATCCATCGTAGAACACATTTGGTGTGGAGACAAAAATTAAATAATTTTTAACATAATATGCAAGCATTTCATCTCACATTCCATAAGGTGGAACCCAAACTTTTTTGGGTTCCAAAATCTGACCTTTGATGATTTTATAGGAGTGCCCTCACAAAAGGCTTTGATAGAGTATGTGGTACTTAGACAGTGGATGTTCAAGGCACGTGACTGGAGAAGAAAATCAATTCATTTTGTTGGATGCCAGAGCAGGAGGCAAGGTGACACTTGGCGATAACACCACCAGAAGAGTGGTGGGCTCGGGTATAATTTGCAACTCAAAAAATTTCATTATTGAAAATGTTTTGCTAGTAGACGGATTAAAATATAACTTACTTAGTATAAGAAAGCTTTGTGAGAAAGGATTTAGCATTAAATTTTTATCTATCAGCTGCATGTTTAGCTTAAATAGAAACATTGTTCTGCAAGGAAATAAAATTACTAATATTTTCATACTTGATTTAAACTGTGTTGAACCTACTGCTTCTTTTTGCCTAAAAATTGTTGTTGATGAATCTTAGTTATAACATAAGAGATTGTGTCATGCAAGCATGAAAAGCGTTAGAAAAATCACCCAAAAAGATATAGTGAGAGGAATTCCAAAACTAGAGTTCACTAAAGACCACCTGTGTGATGCTGTCAATTAGGGAAACAAGTCAAATCTTCCTAATACTCAATCAAAGACATTTAGATTATAAAAACCTTAGAATTCCTTCACATGGATCTCTTTGGACCTATCAGTACTACAAGCCTAGGAGGCAAAGTCTTTGGGTATATAGTTGTTGATAATTATTTGAGGTTTACTTGAGTTAGATTCCTATCTCATAAAAATGAATCATTCAAGGAATTTAGGACATTCTCCACTTAGATCTATAGGAAGCTAGGTTGTGAAATTCTATCCATTTATATCGACCATGGTGGAGAGTTCGAAAATGAGATATTTAAAACCTACTATAAGGAGCAAGGGATAAATCACAACTTTTTAGCTCCTAGAACCCCTTAGCAGAATGGGGTAGCTAAAAAAAAGATAATACCCCGGTAGAAGCTACTAGATTCATGTTAGATGAATACTTATTTCCTAAATACTTATGGGCATAAGTGGTAAACACAGCCTGTTATGTTTTGAATAGGGTTAATGTTAGAACCAAATCAAATATGATGGAGTATTCCTAGGTTACTCAAATGCTGAGAAATACTATAGAATTTTTAATAAAAGAACACTGGTAGTAGAGGAGGCCACTCATGTTGTATTTAATGAATTTGATAATTCTGGAGGTTCTAAGGTAGAAGAAGAAGTGATTGTAGAAACTACCCATGGAGTAGAATCTACAAATCAAGAGAAAAGGGTAGAACCTGAAAATACACTGCCTAGAGAATGGAGATATTTACCAAGTCATCCTAAAGAACTGATCTTAGGAGACCCATCTGAAGGTGTTAGAACTAGGCATGGATTTAGAAATGAAGTAAACCACCATGCCTTCATCTCAATGACTAAACCCACCAACATTAATCAAGCACTATCCAAAGAATTCTAAATCCTAGACATGTAAGAAGAATTGAATTAATTTATGAGGAATGATGTTTGGGAACTAGTTGAAAGATTTAAGGACCAGAGTGTTGTTGGACTTAAATAGGATTTTAGAAACAAAATGAATGATTGGTGTAGTGGTGAGAAATAAATCAAGATTAGTGATTAAGAGGTATAACAAAATATAAGGGATTAACTTTAAAGAGACATTTTCTTCTGTAGTTAGATTGAAAGCCATTAGCGAGCTACTAGCTTTTCTTTCTTTAAGGGATTCAAATTGTTCCAAATGAATGTCAAAAGTGCCTTTCTAAATGAAGTAATAAAAGAAGATGTTTATATTAAACAACCCCTAGGCTTTAAAAATTTATAATTTTCTAATCATGTGTTCAATTTAAAAAGACATTATAAGGACTAAAACAAGCACTCAAAGCATGGTATGAAAGGCTAAGCTCATTCCTACTAGAAAGAACCTTTGTTAAGGGGAGCGTAGACACTCACCTATTTCTAAAAAAGGTAGGAAATGAAATACTCATCGTCCAAATTTATGTTGATAATATTCTATTTGGATCTTTTGATAAAAATCTATGTGATGAATCTTCAAAATAATGACTAAGGAGTTCGAGATGAGAATGATGGGAGAACTGACTTTTCTTAGATTTAGTATAAGGAAAAAGAATAATGGAATTTTTCTTAGTAAGTCAAAATACATTAAGGATATCCTTACAAAATATAAAATGGATAAAGCCAAGCCAATAAACACTCCCATGAGTTCTACTGTTTAATTAGATAAAGATTTAAATGGAAAATTAATTGATCAAAATAAATACAGAGGAATAATTGGATCACTTCTTTACTTGATTGCTCGTAGACCTGATCTCATGTTTATTATTTGTTTATGTGCTAAATTTCAAGCTCATCCAAAAGAATCTCAGTTGACTACAATTAAGAAAATCTTTAGATATTCTTTAGGAAACCAAAACTTAGGAATCTAGTATCCTAGGCATGGCATTTCATTTGAAATCATAGGATATTCTGATTTAGACTTTGTAGAATGTAGGGTTGATAGAAAAAGTACTTCTGGGACATATCGATTTGTAGGATAATCTTTAGTCTCATGGTCTAGTACAAAATAGAACTCAATTACACTATCCAATGCTAAAGATGACTACATAGCCTTAGGAAGTTATGTGTCTGAAGTCCTTTGGTTAAAAAAATAAATTCTAAATTTAGGATTACCTGTGGGCACAATGTCAATGCTATGTGATAACACTAGTGCCATCTGTATTTCAGAGAATCCAATCTAACACTCTAGGACCAAACTCATTGGGAAAAGGCACCATTTTAATAGAGACCATATTACCAAAGGAGATATAGAGCTACGCCATGTAGCCACTGAAAATCATCTTGAAGATATCTTTACAAAACCACTAGCCTTTAAAATATTTATCATCTTAAGAACCAGATTAGGTGTGATAGATATTCATGCTTTAAATTGATGCTTTTTATTTATGTTTCTATTTTTTCTGTTTAATTTATATATATATTTCTTTTTTTATATTTTTTTTTCATTTTTCTATTTCTTTTCTTTAGTGTTTTAAAAATCAGATCATTGCTCACTTCTATTTTGGATTTTTTAAATGATACTTTTACCCTATTTTTATTTAAAAGCATGCAAGCTGTGATTAACTCCTCTAAAATAGTCAAAGGAAGAAACATAAATGATTATTTCTCTTGCTCTAACTCCTTTAGTTATTTTTTAATCAAAATCTATTTCAAATTTAAAGTTAGACTTTGAAATAGAGATCTATATATTCTTCCTAAAGTAATCTTTCTCATATGAATAATGTTTCAAGTCAATGAATCACTTTCAAGTTTTCTTAATCAGGTTGTTGTATTTATCATATGAACATGATTCTATTTTTTTTCTCTTATATCTAGAAGATAATCTCACAACTGAGAGTCTTTAAAGGTTTTGAAAGGAACCAAGCTCATAAAAATGACAAGAGGCAAAAAATAAGCACAAAACAAAAAAGATGTGCAATGACTGCCAAATAATTACAAGATACAAAAAGCATTTTAAAAAGAAAAAGATGTGTAAAGTGCGCCAAATAACTATAAAAGAGTCACAAAATGAGCCCACAAAGAAATAAATTTCCTTCTCTTTCAAATCTTTAAATCTTAGATACTAATATCAATTATCTTTAGTTTTCTTGTGTTGCTACTTTTGTGTATGTTTCTTGTTCTAGATTTGATATGAGGATTTTATGGAATGAGATTATGGATTTTCCTACTAAATTTTTTGAACCTTTTATGGTTGGTGGTGACTTCAATACTATCACTAATGGTTCTGAGAGTGTTGGGGGAAAACCTTCGAATTTCCAAGCTATGGAGGATTTTAATGATACGTTATTAGTTTCTAATTTACATGATATTTGTTTTTCTGGTAATGCCTTTACGTGGAATCAGGCTCCTATATGGAAATGTTTAGATCATATTCTTTTTAATAATGAGTGGATTTCTAAGTAACATAATACCCATTTTGAGCATTTGTCTAGAACTCTCTATGATCATTCTCCATTGCTTTTAAATATTTCTATGAATAACAATTCTACTTCTTCTCAATTTAGATTTCAAAATATGTGGCTTTTGGATGATTCATTCCTTACTAATTTTGAAGCTAATTAGCATGCTCCGTTGTTTCCCACTAATAATTATGTTGGTATGATTCAGCTTTGGCTTAAGCTTAAACGGCTCAAGCAAAATTTAAAATGGTGGAATAAATGTGTTTTTAAGTATTTATTTACTAATACTATGGAAGCTGAGATTTAGTTAACAATATCTCTATGAATCTTCCTTCTACGTAACCTTGCTTCTTTTAATGAGGCCAAAGACATCTTAGTTAAACTTTAAGAATAAGAAGAAGCCTATTGGAAACAAAAAGCTGCTTGTACTTTTTTAGCTGAGGGGGCTAGAAATACTAAATTTTTTTTATAATATTGCTAATCATAAAAAAGTTACTAGTTATATCCATAAGATTTACACTCCTGAAGGTTATCAGTTTGATTCCCCTGACTTGGTTTATGATTATGGTGTTAAGTATTTTAAGGATGTGTTTACCAAGAACTTTATTCTTGCTTTTTATTTAGATTTCCCTTTTATTATGTCTCTTATGTCTGAAGAGGATAACATTATGCTCATTATAATTCTATCTGGGAGGAGATTGGGTTGGTTATTAAAGAGATGAATTTTGATTCTGTGGCTAGTCCGGATGGTTTTACTACTAAATTCTTTAAAAAAACATGGTATATCATTAAAGAGATTTAATTAATGTTATTGTTGATTTCTTTATTTGTAATCCTTGCCCTAATTTTTTTACTCTTTTGGAAATTGTTTTTATTCTCAAGAGCGATGTTACTAATTTTTGTAGTGACTTCTGACCTATTAATTATTGTTCTTTCATCAACAAGCTCATTGCCAAGTTAATTAAGTCTAGATTAGCTCTAAATCTTCCTAATATCATCTCACTTGAACAAACATGTTTTGTTAAAGGCCGTTATATTTTTGATAATGTCTTATTAGCTCAAGAGCTTGTGCAAGACTTGGAGGTGAAAATTTTTGGTTGGAATGTCATTTTTAAGATTAATATCACCAATTCTTATAAAAATATGAATTGGGAATTTCTTTACATTATGCTTCAATATTTTTTTTCAATAAAGTCTTTATTAGGATCATTAAGAATAGTATTGATCATTGCTTTTTATTTATGATAATCAATGGAAGGAATCATGATATTTTCAAATATACTCATGGTATTAGGTAAGGGGATCCTTAATCTCCTTCTTTATTTATTATAGATACTGAATTTCTTTTTAGGGGCCTTAATGATCTTTTTAGTAACCACCCTAATTTATAGTATCATACTGTTGTAGATCTGACTTTTTGGATTTGAATTTGGATGATAGAAAACATTCATGATTTTCTACAACTGCCTTGCCTACTAACGTTTCAGGTTTACAAGATCAAGTGCAACTCAAGTCAGCTCAAGCTTGGGTAGATTAAGTCTGAGTCAATTTGTATCTTTCCCCTTTCTTGAGTCTATGTGGTTCCTGTGCTAAAAATTTCTAACTTAGAGTTTACTAATTTTGGTAACATCGGATGGGCTAATATTTATATCGGCCAGGATGATTGGTTCAAAAAAAGAAACCCTAATTAGAGCATCATGTTTTAGGCAGCCATCATAAAGCACATCATCCTAAACGATTTTGTATCGGTTAGGACGATAGGCTCAAATCAGAAAGAATCTACTGCCATATATATTTAAAAATTACTTATTTTGGGACATCTTCCCGGAGATCGACCTGGCCGATCTAGCTCAAATTTTTCTAAATAAATCTGGAAATCAAGGAAAGTAATTAATGGTGATTTACACGATCACATCGGCCGGGCCGATCGCAGGATTGGCCGAGACAATTTGACATCGGCCATCTTCTATCCAAGGCGATGTTCAGGATGATTTTCCTCTGATTTGAACTAATCGTCCAGGACGATATCCTATCTACCTGGACAATATGACCAAAAAACTTTTGATTGTCCCTAACCGATCTGGCTGATTGAGCATAATTTATGCTGATTGGCTAAGCTTATATTTATATCGGCCTGGACAATAAAGTCGACAAATTGCATTAATGAGCTCATTTTGAGATCTTCTATTTAAGCTTTGACAAGACACTTGGTAAGTTTCTTCTGCAGCCATTGTAACTTTGTTCTTTTGGGGGAAACTTGAAGAGAGAGCTTGAAAGGGAGAGAGGAAAGGGTGGAGTTTGAGAGAGGGACAAGATCCTTGGAGAGGAACTCAAGGAAGGGTGGAGGAGGATTCCACACGGTTGCTCTGGTGAGCTTGCACCTTAATACCATTGGATTCAAGTCTTGTCTTGAGGGAAGTTCGTAGAAGAAGAAGATCTCTTTGGTATTAAAGTACCTAGCTACTCCGCCGCATCGGGGAAGGTGGAAGTGATTTTGTAAGGGCTTATCCGTCTAGTTGTGGGCGCTAAAAAAGAGACACTTAGTTTAGTGCAATACTCGGATGGTGTCTCTGAGGAGTGGACGTAGGTCAAGGTTTGACCGAACCACTATAAATCTGGTGTGTTCTTTCCTTTATTATTTTCGTATTTAATTTCAACATTTCATTTTCTTTGTGGTGAATTTTGGTTTGGTTTGAGTTTTGTTTTAAAGATATTGAAAATACCAATTCACAGCTCTCTTAATTAGCTTTGGGCTTGTTCATAAGGGGCCTAACATCCCTAATGAACTTTCAAGTGGTATCAGAGCGGGATTCATAAAATAAGTTTTTGAAAGCTTTTGAATTTTTGATCCATGGCTAATTTTGAAAATCGTAATACTGCGTAAGGGTATTCAATCACCCGACCACCTTTATTTGAAAATATTACTTTTGATTTTTGGAAGATTCGCATGTCTACCTTCTTTTTTAATAAATTGATTTTCGTATGTGGTATATGATTTTAACTGGTTATTCTTTATCATCACGTGTTATAGATGGAATTAAAGTTGATATTCCTTTTAATCAATAGAATAGGGAAGAACAAATCAATGCTCAATTGAATGCAAAATCTTTAAACTATTTTTTCTGTGCTTTAAATTCTGAAGACTTTATGTTAGTTTCCACGTGCACAACTGATAAAGAAATTTGGGATAAATTACACACTATATATGAAGACACCAGTGAAATCAACCAATCCAGATTGAATATTTTAATACATGATTTTGAATTATTTTGCATGAAACCTTATGAGATGATCTTAGACATGTATATAAGATTTATTCAAATTATGACATCATTGCATGCTTTAGGTAAAGAGTTTTCAAACCTTAAAAAAGATAATAAAATTTTATGTTGTTTACTTGATAAGTTTGATGCTAAAATTATTGCTATTTGTAAATCAAAGAATTTGAATGAATATTTTATTGATAATTTGATTGGCTCACTCATTGCCTACGAACAAAGTTTGGGTCAAAGACTTTTGGATGCAGGTGAAATGATAGTGCTAAACACTGAAGACTCAGAGAAAAGTGGCTTAGTTGGTGATGAAAGTGATGAATTATCAAATAAATAAAAAAGCCCACCAAAGCATAAGCATCAATAAAAGTGGAACAAAGGTAAAAATGGTAAGAATGTTAATATTTCTTCTAACGTTGTTTTCTTTGGATGTAGGAAGCCTGGACACATGAAAAATCAGTGCCCTAATTTGAGAACTCTTCCTGCAAAAGAAAAGGGCAAAGCTAAGCAAATTGTAAAAAAAATAAATAATGAAAAGCAAAAAATCTCCTAAGCTGGCCTAGCTTCTGAATCATCAGACTAGGAGCAAGATGATGTTTAAACAACTATTTGTGTGTTTATTTTTCTGTGTAAACATGTATTGTTCATTTTTATATTTTTATGTGTTTTTTCTTTGGATTATTTTTCTTTCTTTTTTCTTTTCTTCTCTTTTTCATTAATTTTTTTTTAATTTGTCTTCTTTTTTTTGTAGTTCTCTCTGATCAACACACACGTTCACCTTTCTAAAAATGAAAAACCTACCTTCTATTTTTCTTGAATTCTTATATAAGTTGTGGTTGACTTCTCTAAAAACAGTCAAATGAAGAAAACTCATGATTTTGTCTCTCTATCTCTTTTCTTATAAAGGTTATTTTACCTTTGATTCAAAATCTTCATCATAATATAAATTGAATTTTGAAACTGATCTTTTTTATCTCCCTACATTTTGTTTATTGCATAGAGATCCTTTGCAAGTTGTTGAATCTACCTCATAATTTTCTTAATCAAGTAGTTCGCTTTATCAATAGAATGAGTTTATTTTTGTTTTTAAAAATTTTCAGAAAGGTAGCATATTTAATTAAAAAAATGGCAATGAGGCCAAATCAAAAGATGCGCAATGACGCCAAATTGAGAAAGATATACAAAGTGTATCAAAAAGTAAAATATGAGCAAAGTGCACCAAAAACTGATAAGAGGCATAAAATGAGCCCACAAAGAGTATGCTTACTTTTTCTGTATTACTTAAAGCTTAAGAAAACCCTTTTATATTTTGATATTTGATCTTGAAAATCATGATTATTGATTCACCAATTTTTGCATTAATCTTCTATTAGATATGTTTTATGAAAGGAGTTTTGAAAAATTAGTGTTTCTTCTTTTAATTTGTTCTTCGATTTAGATATTAGATTAAAATGTTTTTGATCCTCTAAAAGAACTTGAGCTTGGATTAACAATTTTTGAATTTCTAACCTTCCTTAATAAGTTATCAATCCATTCTTTACTAAGTTTTTGAATAAAATCAAGAGGTAACTTTCTTATTTTAAGAATATTTGATTTTGTCTTCACTTGATCAGGGATCATTTTTTTGTCTTTTAATGGTTTTATTGTCCTGATTGTTTGTGCCCCTTCTCTTTTTGATTAAGTCAAAGGGGGGAATGTACTGTTGTATTTGCATATTTTTTTTTCTTTCAAAAATTAAAAACAACAAATTTTTTTATTTCCCCTATTTTTTAAAAGTTTTATTTTAGTAAGGGGAAGATTAGGAGAAAATGTTTTAATTATTGCAAATTCAATATGTAAAAAGGGAGAGATTGTTGTAAATCTGACTTTTTGGATTTGATTTTTGATGATAGCAAACATTCATTATTTCTTACGACTGCCTTGCCTACTAACTTTTCAAGTTTACAAGATCAAGTGCAACTTAAGTCAGATCAAGATTGGGTAGATTAAGTCTGAGTTAGCTTGTATCTTTTCCCTTTCTTGAGTTTATATGGTTCCTTATGCTGAAAATTTCTAACTTTGAGTTTACTGATTTTAGTAACATTGGTCGGGTCGATATTTATATCGGCTTGGACGATCAGTTCAAAAATAAAAACCCTAATTAGGGCATCATGTTTTAGGCAGCCGTCATAAAGCACATCATCTTGGACGATTTTGTATCGGCCAGGATGATAGGCTCAAATTAGAAAGAATTTACTGACAGATTTATTTAGGAATTACTTATTTTTGGACATCATCCTGGGGATCGGCCTGGCCTATCTTGGATCAGCCTGGCTGATCTAGCTCAATTTTTCCTAAATAAATCTGGTAATTAAGGAAAGCAATTAATGGTGATTTGCATGATCACATCGGTCGGGCCGATCGCAGAATCGGCCGAGATGAACTTCTATTCAGAATGATGTTCAGGATGATTTTCCTATGATTTGAACTAATTGTTCAGGATGATATCCTATTGGCCTGGACGATATGACCAAAAATCTTTTGATCATCCCTAATCGACCGGGCTGATTGACCATAATTTACGCTGATCGGCCAGGCCGATATATGGCCGAGATTTATATCGGCCTGGATGATAAAGTCAACAAATTACATTAATGAGCTCGTTTTGAGATCTTGTACTTAAGATTTGATAAGACATTTGGTAACTGTCTTTGGCAGCCATTATAGCTTCGTTCATTTGGGGGAAACTTAAAGAGAGAGCTTGAAAGGGAGAGTGGAAAGGGTAAAGTTTCAGAGAGGGAGAAGATCCTTGAAGGGGGACTCAATGGAGTGTGGAGGGGGAATTCCACACAGTTGGTCCAGCGAGCTTGCACCTTAGTACCATCAGATTTAAGGCTTGTCTTGAGGAAAGTTCACAGAAGAAGAAGATCTCTTTGGTGTCAAAGGACCCAGCTACTCCGCCGCACCGGGGAAGGTGGAAGTGATTTAGTATGGGCTTATCTGCCTAGCTGTGGGGGCTAAAGGAGAGACACTTAGTTTAGTGTAATACTCATAGGGTGCCTCCGAGGAGTGGACGTAGGTCAAGGTTTGACCGAATCACTATAAATCTTATGTGTTCTTTCCTTTATTATTTTCGCATTTTGTTTTCTTTGTAGTGAATTTTGGTTTGGTTTTAGTTTTGTTTTAAAGATATTTAAAATACCAATTCACCTCTCTTTTAATTATCCTTGGGCTAGTTCATAAGGGGCCTAACATCCCTAACAAACTTTCACATACTATTGGTTGTTTTATGGTGTCTCATTTAAGTTTTGCTAATGATTTTGTTATTTTTATGAATGGTTCCAGGAAGATGCTTAGTATCCTTTTTTAATTTTTTAATCTTTTTCAAGGGGCTAGCGGGTTAAGTTTTAAACCTCTAAAAAGTTTCTTTATCATTGCTAAATCCGTAACTCAACCCAGAATATCTTCTATTCAGGACAAGTATGTTATTTTAGAAAAGTAATTACCCCTTAAGTACTTAGGTATGCCTCTTTGGAAAGGAAGAAAGAGATCTCATTTATTTGGAGACTGTTGACCTCATTTTTGTATGAGGTCACTAAGGCCCTTCCAAACTCCAGATTAATTCTAGATCCTAGTGTCCACTCTAGACCTTAGGATCCTATTTTAGAGCAAGACTTTAGGGCCTACTCTAGAGCCTAGGATTCCCTTAGATCCTAGATCCTAAAACCCCTTTAGATCTTAGGACCAATCTAGACTCAAATCAATCCCCACCCTTGATCAGCCTCAACCTCAAATCAATTCCTACCTTTGATTAACTCCAACTTCAATTTGATTCCTACCTTTGATCAATTTAAATCTCAAACTTTATTCAACTCAAATCCCAATTAATTCAAGCTTCAAGCACACCCAAACTTTGATCCAGTTAATTTGACAATCCAAACTTCAATTTAGACTTTGATTCTACCTTTGATCTAGCTTTGATCCTATCAATTCATTAACAACCACCACATGATTGTAAATGATTTGGATACCCAAATATTGATCATTCAAACTTGAAATCCATTCCAGATCCAGAAATCCAGACTCAAATCCAAAGCCCTAAGGCCTTGTCCTGAACACCCTTTTTAGAGATTTTTCAAACATTTCAAAAACCAGTCAAATGGTCTCTGATTCAGGGTCTATCACTTACAAAGTAATAAGACATGTCTCTAGAGGTTACCCTCCAACTTTGAGCTCATTCTGAGGTCTCTAACCCCATAATCTGAATTAAAATCCAAAGGCTGTAAAACCTTCAAATATTTACAGCCTATGCCACTGAACCTAACCCCTTTGAGATTTTGATCTTGAAGCCTTTATCAGAGCCTCCAACCACTTCCAGACTTTTGATTTTAATCCACTGAACAGTAAACTGCATTTTTCAGACCCATTTTTGACCCTAGTTGACCAATAGGTCAAAATTGACAAAAATACCCTTATAGGATTTCAAGTGCTCATTTCAACTCAAATCAATTCCAAACTCTTTGAAACCACTTCCAATGAATTTTAAATGTTAAACTTAACTTGTTGAACTCAAACCCAAACCCTGGGTCAACCTGGTTGACCAAGTCAACCAGGTTTGACCCATGGACCCATACACCCTTCCTCTTTCAAAATTTTGAATCTAGTCCATTCCAAGTCCTTTGAATGTATGGGATGACCCCTTGGGTACCCAAAGGATCTTTCTTGGAGGCCCAAGCCTTGGGCTCACTTGGGCTAGCCATTTGGCTTGACTCAAGTGACCAAAGAGAGGTCTCCCTTGAGCCATCTCTCAACCTTAACCAAATTGAATCCAAATCATGGTGCCATTGGGTTCCCATCAACCCAATACACCTTCCTCGACCAGCCCAACCCTTGGGCCAACTTGGGTCAAGAGTTAGGCTAACCCAAAGTGTCCAAAACCACTTGGGATTGAGCCAATTCTTGACCTAAGTCAATTTGAACTCAACCAACACCTCCCATAGGTGGCCTTGAGTTCAATACTTCTCCTCCAGCCAGCCCATGCCTTGGGCTAACTTGGGTCAAGAGTTAGGCTAACCCAAAGTAGCCAAAAACACTTGGATCCGAGCCATCTTTTAATCCAGATCAAATTTGACCCAATTGCCACTTACATTGGGTGCACCAGACCCAGACCCACTCCCCACCTCAAGCCCAGGGTCTGGCATGACCTGGGTTGAGCCTAAATCGACCCGAACCAAGCAGGATTCGATCAACCCGAGCCATCTTTTAATCCAGATCAAAATTGACCCAATTGCCACTTGCATTGGGTGCACCAGACCCAGGCCTGCCTCCCATACCGAACACAGGGTCTGACCTGACCTGGATCGAGCTCAATTCGACTCAAACCAAGCAGGTTTGAGCTCAACCGAGCCACCGGATCGACCCCAGCTTCCCCAGACCAATTTGGCTCTACTCTCAGCTCCAATGTGTCCCCATCGGCCTTTCCTGGTCAACCCGACCCAGACCATGGCCGGCGGCGGTCGGAACCAATAGAGAGCAAGCTCCGGTGGTCCCCCCAGGCCGATCCTGACCGAAAGCCTTCCAAAGGCTGTGGCTCGCTGGCTTGATGCTCACGAGCTCTCTGGAACGGTGTCCCTTTCCACTTGGCATCAATCCGAGACCCCCTCCGATTCAATCCTGGCCGTCCGAGCTCGCGGGAGGAGGCTGAATAGGCTGGTGCTCCCCAGAGCTCAAGGATCGATCCCAGTGTTTCGAAACGACTCCCCAGAGTTCCCCCAATCTCCCAGCATCTTCCCTTGAGCTCCCAGACCTCTCCTTCCATCACTTCGAGCGAACTCCGGCGAAAGGCTTCGGCGTCCCGCTCGAAGTCCTACCTCCGGCCATCCTCCAGTCGCGGCCTCTGAAGGAAACCTGCTCGCCTTCCTCCCCTGAAGCTTCCAGATAGAGAAGCTCATCCGTTGAGGCTTTCTCTGTGGTAATTCCTTCATCCCGAGCTCCCTAGCTAGGTAGTCCGGTCAAGTGTGAAGGAAACCTTCACCCCAACGGATTTCCATCGTTGGATTGAAGGTTTCCACCCCCCTGATCCTCCCTGTGAAATTTTGTCGAAGTTCGCCGGCGGGATCACTCGGATCACACCAGAGAAGGTTCACGGCCTCGGATAAGAGCGGAGGTTGAAGACGAAATCTCAGCCGTTGATTCCGATCAACGGCTCGGATTAGATCCCGCTGTTTCGGAGCGCGTCTGATCCCAGCCGTCCGATCCGCCATCCGACGGCTGTGGTTAATCCGACCGTTAACAGTTAGCGCCAATGATTGCCCAGCCAATCAGCGCGTGGTGCGTGTAAAGGGAGCGCTGACTGTGTAATGGCCGAATTAATAATTCCAAAAATTCAAGGGAACTTTGGAAATTCATATCTCCCTGCACACTTGTCCAAATTAGGTGTTCTTAGGCTCATTGGAAAGGTCTCAGGGAGACCTACAAAAGCCCTATGGTTCCATGCCCTGGTTAGGTCAGTGTTAGGTTTAATTTAAGTTTGAGCATTTTGTTAATTTGTTTAATTATTCTTTAAATACAAGTCCACCAGGCATAGAATTTTGGGAGATTGAATTTGAACATGTTTTTGACATGTCCAAATTTTATCTCCCCTTTTTAATATGTTCAAGGGCATTTTCCCCAAATTTTAAGTTTAAGGGTCATGGTTTGACCCTTAAATTCAAAATGGGGTATAGACCTATCCAATGGGATTTAGGGTGTGATTTTTTGTGTGCCGATGATGTGTAGGATAAGGAGTGTAGAGCCACTGATTTTGCCCCAATCCAAGCTTAGGATACACCCCTATAGTGGTTTGAAGGTGACTTAGAGCTCACCTTGGGTGGTTTAGTTAACCACCTTAGAGTACTTCATTTGATCTCAAATTTGGTGGGTTTAGTCCTTAAGGTTAGGTGATCCTATGGTCCAAATTTCATCAAATTTAGAGTCCATTTGAATTCCCAAGTAGGAACCATAATAATCCCCCTTAGAAATAACCCTTTAGTCCTAATAAAATTCTAATAAATCCGATTTAATTCTTAAAATTCCTTAAAATACCCCCAACTAACTTCAATTCATCTCTTAATCATTAAAAATTAAAATTACTTTAATTTGACATTAAAATCCATTTTAATTTAATTTTAATCAAAATTAATGTTTAATCAATTTTAATTAATTAAAAATTATTAAAAATCCAAAAAAAAATCTTTAAACACTTGATGATCTCTCCTTAGATCATTTCTGATCTTTGGAGTTGATTTCAAGAAGTTTAGGACTCATTTGGGTTCAAATCATTAAAAGGGCCCTTAATTGAAATAATTTAATAATTCCAATAAATACCTAAACTTCCAAAATTCATAACTAATTGTAGAAAATTCTAAATCAATCAAACTCAATGGATAATGACTCTAATTAAAATCTAGTATTTTGCAAAAATATTAAACCCCCAAAATCTGGTCAAAGTCAAAAAGTCAACATTTTGGTCAACTCTAGCTCAAAACCGGGTTAAAACTTCTAAAAATCATAACTTTTGATAGAAAACTCCAAATTGAATGTACCACCTGTCTAACAACTCATAATTAGGTCTAGTATTTATTAAAAATCTTAAATCCTTAAGATTAACTCTAATTTTAAAAGTCAAGTTTTGACCCCTTAGTTTGCATATCCGGATAACTTCAAAAATTCATTAACTCTCCCAAATTCCAGAATTTTCTTAATTGGATAATAAAATTCTCAACTAATCCATTAAAATCAGTAACCAACTCCCTTTAATATCAATCCACTCTTTTAATTCGAACCAATTTAAATCAACTTAATCAACCCCGATTGCTACTGGGTAACCCAGGCCTACGAGGCTATTAGCTTAGCCCCAAGGAAGGTGAAATAAACTTCACGGCCTCGGTGTGAAACAAAGGTAGTAATCAATTAACTTTTAAAATATATTTAATTAAAATTCTTAATATATTAATACTTAAATTTTAATCTAAATCCCCTTTTAAGCCTTAACAAACCCAGACTTTTAGACAACTTCAACTAATAACCCACTTTAGGATCTACCCCAGCCACACGACCTTTGTCACACAATTTAGATGATGTGCTAGGACAACCAACTCTAGATCTAGGTTAGGCTGGTGTTTACTTTACTGCTGTGTGCCAGATTTTTCGTAGTTTTCACTGCATGTTGTGATGAAATTGCTTTGCTGTGTCTGCTTAATTTTTCTATACTCTGTGGATGGATTGATGTGTTTGGCGACTAGATTACCCTTAGGTTAGGTACGATCTGGATGTTGACACAGTTTTCTGCAGGTGGCCACGCTCATGCAGGGCAATATAAAAAGGGGGCAAATCAAAAAAATGCATAAATATTATAAACTCTTTGCATAGGTGCTTCAGCTACTAAAGCCCCCAAATCATAAAAAGAGCGTGGCCAGTGTGTTTACTTTCTTTTCTGCTCATATACAACTTCTTGGGAATAACTGCTTTTTATATATTAATTGCTTAGGATAACCCTGCAGGTGAGTCTAGATTTTTATTTTGATATTAATATAATTTGTATAAGTGTCAAGTGTTGTGAAAGTTGATTTTGAGTTGGGATACATAGATCCAAAGCTTGGATTCCAAAGAGGAAAGGATACCCCTTTAGGGAACACTCCTTTTCCATTTGGAAATCCAAATTTGGATCATACCTCCTCCTTACCCAAAGAGGAAAGAGTGGCCTTCCCCCTTAGAGGGAAGTGCCATCTTCTCCATTTGGGTAATCCACTATGAAGATTCCAAGAAAATTGAAGAAAAGGAGTCCAAAAAAGAACGAGATTGAGGATTTGAAGATTTGAAGATTTGAAGATTGAGAGTATCCCACTCAAAATAACTTTCGTCATTATTAGTCTTGAAATCCGGGTTGTTGTCAGTGGTTCCCGGCCACTTTACTTTCTGCAAAACTCTAGTTTGTATTAAGCAAGGAAATTCTGCCTATAGACATTTATTAATTAATTTATATTTGATGTGATGATCTGATTGCCTTTAGGATTACTTGCTTTTACTAGTTTTTTGGCGATTGTATGCCGCTTTTTGTTTTCGCCTGGATACGTGAGACTCGTGAGGGTGTGAAAGTTTTCTACTCATAACCTTAAATGTCTAAAATTTTAGTGAGTCTAAATAACATAGAAAGATAATGAATCTAGGGAATTAGCAGGGGATCGACCCCGGGGTCGCATGCATATTTCTGCATTACTCTTTCCTTGCTTTAGACCCTTCCCCGCCTGCGGGTAGAGTCCGGATAGTCTGACCTATGAGGACGAGGTGCCAGACTTGGGGAAGTCCAGTCTTCTAAAAAATTATTTTATAAGCCTGTTTTTAAAAATTTCAAGCATACTTGATTGGAAGTTGTTAACTAGCATGCATTGCATTAGATACAAACTTAAAGAGTCAAAATTTTAATTGCATCAGTTTAGCATTTTTGCACTCAACATAAGTTGAAGGGGCCAATTAGGAAAATCTCTAGATGTAGGCCCCAACTCTCCAAAACTTTAATTACAACGTCCCTACCACTCTTTCATAAAAGACCGGACTCATCTCTTTTAAATCGACTAGGTGGTTAGCTGGCTCCCCAATCAAGGCCGGGGTAAGTCCAGACCTTGCACTGCATTAGTTAGGATTGGATGACTGTGGTCCAGTGTCCAAAATAGATTTAGGATCCGGGGCAGATCTTTGATCATAAGACCCCAAATTTCGGGAATATAATCCCAAATTTCTAATAAAATGCTCAACTCTAATTAAAAATTCCTTTCAGTCCTAAAACATAAAACCCAACACTTAGATTAAGTTGGGGCACTTCCGGATAGTTCTGGAATCTCAAAGTGTCCCCTACCTCTCTTCCTTTGAATCTGTTAATAACTGCTCAATCTTGATCCATTCCCTTTTGATTTTCCAATAATTCTATTCATGCTTTGATATCACTCATAGAAAATCTAACAAAATTTCATTCTTATTATAATCGAGAGTTTTCGTAAGGGACTTTGTCTCCCTACGATGTAATTAACTACGAGGGCTTGCGCTCGTAGAAGGTTTGGAACCCCACACACCTGATTTTAAAATTGATTTTAAAACTTCACTAGATTTCTTTGGGAAAAGTTAAAGAATGATCGTCGTCGTTGCATTAGAAGAATTATCGTAGAATGGTGTCATTTCCCTTTGGGGAGATACATCCTTCTTCGATAAGGCTTTGGATGTGAATGCGACGATCATACTTCTTGAATATTGTAATTGGGTATTTAGTTGAACTCTACTTTGTTCCTTCGGGGCCATATGAAGTTCTCTTTAGGACCCGATCATAATATTCAAGATGAGTTTACATAATTCTAAGTCTAAACACCGTTATGAAAGTTTATCTTTGTCCCCCGGGGTGATATACCCTTTCTAACGAGTTGATTCGACCTTAGAATTAGAGCTCAACCTTAATCTTAAAATCCCCAAAGAAGACTAATATTTTTAAAATATGTTTTTCAAAATTCCACCAACAAAAAATGGCACGCCCGGTGGGACAAATCTCTCTCTCCATCTTTAATAAGAATGAAATTTTGTTTCATCGGTAGTCTTAACTACCTTTCTTCTGTTGGTCCCTCAATCCATTTCCTTCTTGGGTGAGTGTGGCCAACATCTAAAATAACTTAAAACATCGAAAGAGAGGTTCTACCTCTCAAAAATTTGTTGCTTGTTAACTTATTCGTTCTGATTTTGACCTTCTGCCCTAGGATTTCCTATGAGGTGACAGCATCAAATCGGACCTCCAAATGTTCTTTTTGAAAAAAAAAATTGTTTTAATAATGCCACTTTCAAAATATCTCTTTTGAAATTGAAAAGAAAAGACTTTTGATTATTAAGAAGATTTGAGTTACACTAGTCTTAACCTCTTTACCATTTTAACCTTCAAGAATAAAGAGGCTAGACCGTTGAGTTTACTTGGGATTTTCTTACAGTTCCATAAGCCTTCGGGCAAGAGGAAACTCCGTCTGTTGTGTTTTGGATCTTATAAGAAGAATCCATCTCAAATCATTCAAACTTCAAATTCTTTTCAAAACAAAAATCCAAAAACCTTTTTTATTCCAAAACCTCATATGCTACCTCATATGATCACTTTATGGGCTAACATATGTTGATCTCTTCTAAAATTTTTTTTTTCCTTTTGGCATGTACTTAGTCTCTTTATCTACCTAACATGTGTTGAAGGTTCCTACCATTCAATATGTGTTGGGAGGTTGGGATTATCCTACAAGTTTAAGTTTTAAAATGATGAACACTTCTTCTTCAAGAAATCTAATGTCAAACCATTCTTTAATTTTCATAAAATATCCAATGGCTGGCAAGTTGATCTTTACCTTTGACCGTGAACTCTCTTCGACTGTGAATGACCAAGGGAGAATTGTTGTTTTTGGATTGGCTTTGATACTCTTGAGTTTTACATGGATGGACAAGAGGTAGTCAAGTTGGATGCCACCAAGAATCCCACCCCTGAGCTTGAGTTGATTGTGGGAGCTACTTCTGTTGAACCTGTTGAGATTGAGACATCAAAGTTGCCTGAGTCAGTTGTTGAGGTCCCTACTGAGGTCAAATCTGTTTTTGAAGAAGGGTCTTGTTCTGGGCTTACCTTTTCAACTAAGAATCAGAAGAAGAAATACTTAAGGAGACATAGAAAGAAGATCTCTAAGGCTAAGAAAGTTGTACCCTTTAAGGCCTTAGCTCAAGTAGAACCTGAGGCTGATGAGGAGCTACCTATTCCTGCTTCCTCTCCCCTCTTAAAGGGGAGTCGCTTTTTCCCCTTAGCTTCTGCTCAAGGGGAGGAGAGGATATCTAGGATAGCCCGTTCCCCACCATGCCCAGTCGACTACTCGACTAAGAAGACTTCAAAAGAGAAACATCTACAGAAGACTAGAGCACTAAGGAATATAATTCATACCTGTGCTGCACAATCTGGACAAACCAAAGAGCAGTATTTGAGCCAGCTGAAGGGAGTGATCTCCCATCGCTTCCAGAAGGAAGTGTTGAAAGAAGAGGCATCTGAGGCTAAGAACCTAACTCCACAACATGTTAGGAGAAACAAGAAATATGTTAGACAGCCTGCCACTTCTGTGCTAGTTGATGGATATCACTGGGCGCCACGCCCTCCTTCTTCCAAGACGGAGGGTATTGTGTTGACTGGGTCCGAGAGAGGCCGCCATCCTTATGGAAGACCCCCGGTACCCTCTCCTAAAGCTGTAAGGTTGGCCTCAGTGATTGTTAACCCCAAGGGGAATGAAGCGTTAAAACATCTGGACGTTAAAGGGAAAAGACCGAAATCTCCTGAAAAGAAATATGTGCCAAAGAGGACTAAGTTGGAGAGTCTGCCACCACCTCCTAGAACTTCTAAGTTGATTTTGCAGCTCCAACGAGGTCCAGCCAACCCCACTCCGGTTTCAGTTGACTTAATGGATGCCCAGACTAGTACCCCAGTTGTTACAGCTGACACTCCTACCACAGCCAGTTTAGTTCAAGATTCAATAATCACCACCCCTGTTGCCCCAGTTGATGATCCCCAAGGTCCGAGTGTCATTCCTAGGCTCCTTAGTCACGTGTCTAAGGACCTTACCTTGCCAGATATAGGAGCTATCACTTTACAATCTCCTGCTTCTCCCCCCGAGGTATATGTCCCTCTCCCCGTAGAGGATGCCACTCATCTGACTTCCAGTTCTGGGATAGTCGAAGAGGAGAGAATTGACCAGGATCTAGAAATGGAAGATGAACCGGATACAAAGTTTCAATCAGATCCTAATCCAAAACTTACAGAAATCATTGCCCGCCTGGATTCTGAAGAATTATTCGATATGGCTGAATACAAAGGATACCTACCCCTCGATCCTAAGTCAATTGGGGATAGACCGGTTGAGGAGGTAGTTCAAGAAATAAGAAATATTTTGTTGAATAAAGAGGGAATGGCCTCTTTTGACCCTGAGCTGGATGATCTCCTTGGAGATGAAGATGATTATGTTGGTAGCATTCATATGGTTGAGACTAGGGGATCTAATAAAGAAACTGAGCCCAACAAATGTCAATTTATTAAAGATGATGATTCACATGCTGCCGAGTCAGATTCAGATGAGTCCTTAAAGGCCAGAGATGAAGAGCACATAAAAAACTTGGAGACTCAGCTTGCAAGCATGATGTCACAAGTTAGGGAGATGCAAGAAAAGTTGGATAAGTCACAGCAGGAGTCTCTTAAAATCCAGCAGTCAGCTCGAGAACTCACGGAAAAGGCCAAAAAGGCAGAATTTAGTTCCAAACCTCTCGAGTCACCACCTGTGACCCTTCCTTGTCCAGTAGAAGCACCTCCAGTTTACCTCACGGTTTCCACCACTCTTCCGATTCTTCCTCAGAAGGATATTAAGCAATTAATTGAGGACCAGGTAAGGGAGGCCTTAGCCCTTTCGCAAGGAACCGTGTCTATTCCAAAGGGTAGACCTTACCCCGAAGAATATGACTTAGTTCCTTACCCAAAGGGCTTTGTGCCACAAACTTTTAAAATCTTCACTGGAATTGAAAATCCGAGACAGCATCTGGCCCACTTCCGAGCAAGCTGTTGCAATGCAGGGGGGTCAGATGCTCTACTATTTCACCAATTTGTGAGTAGTCTATCCGGCATTGCTTTTGAATGGTACACCGATCTGCCCAATGGTTCAGTTAAAACTTTTAGCGATCTAGAAAATCTTTTCCTTAAAAGATTTTCTGGAGCAGAACAACGAACTACTGTGGGCGATCTTGTTGTTGAGAAACAAAAGCCGGGAGAGTCTCTGGTTGAGTACATCTTGAGGTGGCGAAACCTCTCGATGAAGTGTGAACCCCAGTTGCAAGAGCAACATGCGGTGGAGATCCTTCTTAAGAATATCCATGGCCCTGTTGCTTTCCTCCTGAAGGGTTTCACCATTAAAACTTTTGAAAAACTATTTAATAAAGCTAGAAATCTGCAGGAAGAGGCTCATAAGATGCCATTCCTACGAGAGCAGTCTGAAGACAAAAAGGTCCTAGATTGGTTAAGACTTTTGAGAAGAAGGCAGTAGTGTCGGCAGTTGACAAGGGAAAAAGGCCAATGACTAGTCAGCCCATTGTTCCTCCACCACCACCGCCACAGCCAGCTCAGAAGCAGCCCTTTCAGATAGTTCCTCAACATACTAGAGATCCTAACTTCATCCCTTTTAGAGAGAGATTGGCAAAGCCTTATCCATTTAAAAGGGAGTCAGTTAAGAAGATCTTCAAGAGCTTGTTAAAGAAACTTGATTTTCAGTTGCCAGAAGCTAGGAGACCCGAGGATGAGGCTAAGAAAGACGATCCTAAGTATTGTCCATACCATCGGATGCTTAGTCACCCACTTGAGGACTGTGTTGTGTTCAAAGATTGGCTTGAGAGGAACTACACCCAAGGTAACATCATAATTCCTAAGGAATACTTGGTTGATCCAGAAAAAGCTTCCATTAAGACCATTTCAGGTAACTCTCTTAACCTTCCTTGTTTTGTTGAAGATGGTTGGGACATCGCTTTGTCCCGGGCACTTAAAAAGTCGATTAACAAGTCTTTTCGTCTTTCTCAACAGCTGACTACGATAGCCCAGGCCCCGGCGTGGAAGGTTGACCTGGATGCTTCGCAGAAGGATGTTGAGCCACTTCCCTCTCCAGTAGTCGTAGAAACTACTGAGAAAAATATAAAAGAAAAGAAATTTGATTTTGTAGAGAGGAAGTGTGTGGATGAGAGATGTATTAAAATGGCGGATGGTGGTGTTAAAACCCTTTCCCCTCTTTTGTTATCTGACTTTTACTTTGCCCCATCAAAGGCGAAGGGTCAAAAGATGAATAAAAAACATCCTTCTACTTCTGTCTTGATGATTGACCATGAATCTCAAATGCAAATTGATGACTCTCCTGTTTTAAATCAAACTCCTAAAGAAATAAATCTTCATGTTAATCAAACCGACCTTCCCGAGTCGACTACTCAAGAAGATGTCGAATGTGAAGCCTTATCAGAAAGTGATTTCCCCCAATTTGATTTTTAGGGAAGTCCTATCGAGATAGAGTTTTCAGATTCTTACTCTCTTTCGGGAAACGACGATCCAATGCCTACAGTGAGTGTAGACACCGCTCTAGTTTGCCCGCCTGAGGATATCGAGCAGGTGCAACTCCGTGGCGGTAAAGTCTTACCTCCTAGGTTACCCCCTCAGGATAAAGGCAAGCAATCCCCATTCGAAGATTTAAATCCAGATTCTCCACAGCAACCAGAATTTCCTTTAATTCCTCCGGGTTTCGAGTCTGTCGTTCCTAAGGTTGATTACAATGTTCTAGCCCACCTTAGGAAGTTGCCAGCAAAATTAAGTATTTATGACGCTCTCCTTCTCTCCAAAGAAATGAGGGAGTCTTTAATTAAAGCACTTCTCGACCCCGAGATTTGTTTAACACAGTTGGCTGCAATTTCAAAAGGTGAGGCTCTCTACTTCAAAGAGGTTCCCGGGGTTACCTTTTTAGATGAAGATTTACTTTTGGGAACTACCGACCATAACCGCCCCCTCTACATTACCGTAGATGTGGGAAATTTCAAGTTATCAAGAGTCCTTGTTGATCCGGGTGCATCGGTCAACGTGATGAACATAAAGACTCTTGTTTATCTCAGAGTTGATACTATCAAGCTTTTAACCGACAGGTTGGTGCTTTGTGGGTTCAACGAGAAGGGCGAGAGGGCTTTAGGTTCAATCACTTTACTCTTAGAAATAGGAGGGTTAAAAACTAAAGCTAAATTCCACATAATTGATTCGACTACATCCTTTAACGCACTTTTAGGTAGACCTTGGATTCACGAATATAGAATGGTTCCATCTACCCTGCACCAATGCGTTAAGTATCAACGAGACGACATTGAACATGTGATTAAGGGTGATCTACAACCATTTTCAATTCAAGAAATTGGGATCTACGAAGATGCTGCGTATTTCATACCAAAAGGGTCCTCGTCCAGTTCTAAATTGGAGATCAAAATTGAGGAGAAAATGATTGGACAAAAATTCAACCAAAAGAAAAGTTAAAGACAAAAATATTGATCAAGAAATGACTCAATCGAGTAGTGAAGACGACTCTGATATCGTTGTCCTTAGGCCTCCAAGCACATTACCTCAAAGAGGTGGGAGGATGTCTTTATGGGCACGAGGTCAAGGCCGTGCTTCATTAGATAGGAGAGCAGCACCTGTGTATATTGATTTGGAATCAGACTCTGACGATGAATTAGAAAATCAGGGTGCTGCCCTCTCTCTCGATTACCAAAACATAAATACTCCTCCAAAATTTGATCTCACCTTAGACAAGGACAGTGACCCTGAGGCAGATATCTCAAAAGTTAAAAGTGACGAGCCTGAATTAACAATGTATGAAAAGCTCAGTAGAAGGATTGAGGCCCTTTCTCTGACCCCACTGTCGGCAGGCAGGATTGTAGGGTTAGAAGTCAAAGTGGCCCCCAACTTGGATGGTGAAGTTAAGAAAGTCCAGAAATTCTTCCCTGGCTCCTCCTCCGCAAGGGACGAAGGTGATGTAACCCTTGAGGAGGCAGATTTCAATGAATTAATGGAATTACCTTTCGGCTACTTCCCTGTTTGTGTAAAAAATACTTTTTCTAAGGGTTCTATACCATACCGATGGACTAAGGGTCAAGCCAGATACCATGAAAATATTTGGCGAACAAAGATAAATAAAAATCCAACAAGTGGTATTGGCTTTGGAACCGTTAGTTCATTTGATGATGATGAGTATTGCCTAATGATAACTTACCATCTCGATTCTCCAAATGTCCCTACGGATCCCTCCTGTCCTCTAGATGGGCTCTGTTTGGAGACTTTAGACGATCCCGATGATCTTCAGGTTCGGGATGCACCCCCTGAATTTGAAGAGGAAATTAAATCTACAGTCGATGAGTTGAGAGAAATTAACCTGGGAAATGATGATGACCCCCGCCCGATTTTTATAAGTACTTTGTTGAGCGAGGGTGAAACCCAAGACTTAATTCAGTTGTTGTCCGAGTTCAGGGATTGCTTTGCCTGGACATACGACGAAATGCCAGGTTTGCCTGCTGAGGTAGCAGTCCACAAACTTGGAGTTCGGCATGATGCCATTCCTATTAAACAAGCTCCTCGACGCATGCGCTTAGAAAATCGAGCAACAAGTCGTTTTTCTGAGTTAAGAAATTGGCAGAAGCCGGATTCATTCGAGAGGAACAATACCCCTCTTGGGTAGCCAGCGTCGTGCCGGTCCGAAAGAAAAATGGTCAAATTCGGATTTGCGTCGATTATAGGGATTTGAATAAGGCATGTCCCAAAGACGAGTTCCCTCTACCAATACCAGAACTCATGGTGGACATTGCCTCCTCACATGCCATTTTCTCATTTATGGATGGCTCATCGGGTTATAACCAAATCAAGATGGCCCCAGAAGATGAGAGAAATACGGCGTTCAGAACCCCTATTGGAATCTTTTTTTTACAAGGTGATGCCATTTGGCTTAAAAAATGCCGGAGCAACCTACCAACGGGCCATGACCCGTATCTTTGACGACTTAATTCACAATCAAGTTGAGTGCTATATTGATGATTTAGTTGTCAAGAGCAAGGTCAAAGAGGCTCACCTTTATGACTTAAGAGTTGTTTTTGAGCGGTTGCGCCGTTACGATTTGAAAATGAACCCCTTGAAGTGCGCCTTCGGCGTCGCCTCAGGAAAATTCTTAGGATTTGTAGTGAGGCACCGCGGAATCGAGATCGATCCTGCTAAAATTGAAGCCATCCTAGATATGCCATCTCCTAAGAGCCTTACCCAGTTAAGGTCTCTACAAGGTAGATTGGCGTATATAAGGAGGTTTATTTCTAATCTTTCCGGGAGATGTCAACCCTTTTCTGTCCTTGCGAAGAAAGATGCTAAGTTCGTATGGGACGAGAAGTGTCAAAAAGCTTTCGATGATATTAAGCAGTACCTTTCCAACCCGCCAGTTTTTGCAGCCCCAATTCCGGGAAAGCCGTTAATTCTCTACACCGCAGCCTTAGATGAGTCTTTAGGTGCCCTGTTGGCTCAAGTCAACGACGAAGGGAAAGAGAATGCTCTCTATTACCTCAGTCGGAGACTTCTTCCTACTGAAATTCGATACCCGTCAATTGAGAAGCATTGTCTTGCTTTGGTTTTTGCAGCTCAGAAACTGAGGCATTACATGCTCTCCCACTCAATCAGTTTGATTTCAAGAGTTAATCCTTTGCAATATCTTATGACCCGGTCTACGTTGTCAGGACGTTTAGCTCGTTGGTCTATGATATTACTGCAATTTGAGATTACTTTCACTCCTCTTCGTGCTGTGAAAGGACAGGCTGTCGCCGATTTTCTGGCAGCACACCCGCTGCCGGCAGATTCTCCTCTGAACGATGACCTACCCGACGAACAAGTCATGAGTTTGAGGGGATCTGACGAGGCCGTCTGGGAATTATATTTTAATGGAGCAGCATCCTCTCGTAGGAATGCAACCCAACAATCTGTAATTCCCGGAAAGGCTGGAGTCGGTTTAATTTTTATAACACCAGAAAAAGGAATGATGCACTTTTCCTACCATTTATCGGAGCCCTGCACAAATAACGAAGCTGAATACGAAGCTCTGATAACCGGTTTGGAACTTGCAATTCTAATGGAAATTAAAGAGATTAAGATCTTTGGAGATTCCCAGCTGGTTATTAACCAAGTGGCCGGAACCTATAAAGTCTTGAATCCTAATCTCCTAAAATATCACCAGTACACACTTCACCTGTTGGAACAAATTCCTACTGCCATTTTGTATAGGGTTCCCCGTGGAAGTAATTCTGCGGCAGATGCCCTAGCAAAACTTGCAAAGGAATTTGCATGCCCTGAGGAAGATTCCATCCCTATAGAGATTCAGGGTCGTAAAACCCTTTCTCTTATAGATTTGGAACACATTAGTAAAACTCCCCTTCAGATCCTTTCTGCCTCTTCGACGACCGACAAAGAAGGCGATTGGAGACGACCCTTAATCGACTACCTTAAGGAAGGGAAGCTTCCCCAGGATAAATCACTCTCCAACCAGATTAAGAAACGTGCCCTGTCATATGCACTAGTTAACAATTTGTTGTACCGTCGGTCCTTCGATCACATGTGACTGCGCTGTTTGGGTCAGCGAGAGGCCCTGAAGATTGTTAATGAAGTCCATTCAGGACTGTGCGGTGCACATCAATCGGGTCCAAAAATGAAATTTAGGATTAAAAGACTTGGATACTACTGGCCTACAATGATTGACGATTGCATGAATACTGCAAAGCACTGTCATCAATGTCAGGTCCATGGTGTGGTTTTACATCAGCCGCCTAATGTGTTACACCCTACGATAGCCTCGTGGCCCTTCGAGAGTTGGGGCACAGATATCATTGGGCCGATTGACCCTCCCTCCGCGAGGGGTCATCGTTTCATATTAGCAGCAGCGACTGATTACTTTTCAAAGTGGGCGGAAGCAATTCCCCTACGCAACGTAACATCACACCATGTCTTAAAATTCTTTCGTGACCATATCGTATATCGATTCGGCGTGCCCCGCAGAATCATATCCGATAATGGGTCCGCATTAAAGTCTACAAAAATCAACAGTTTTGTAAGGCGCCATAATATTGATTGGAGATACTCGACGATCTATTACCCTCGGGCGAATGGATTGGCCGAGGCCTTCAACAAAACCTTGGTGCAAATTGTTAAAAAGACCCTTGATGAAAACAAACGACAGTGGGATGAGCGGTTGGTGGAAGCTTTATGGGCTTACCGTACCACTTATAGAACCCCGACCCAATCCACCCCATTTGCACTAGTGTATGGATCTGAGGCCGTTTTACCCTTGGAAATACAAATCCCTTCGCTCAGGATTGCAGTTCAGAATCAAATCACAAACAAACAAAATGCAAAACTGCGGTTGGAAGAACTCGAAGGCCTTGAAGAGCGACATCTCCAAGCTCAACAAAGTTTAGAGTTATATAAGTCCCGTATGGTTCAAGCCCATGATAAACTAGTGCGACCTAGGACCTTCCAAGCAGGAGACTTGGTGTGGTCCTTCGGAGGCCTATTTTAGCCCATCGAAAGTTGGGAGGCAAATTTGAACCTACGTGGGAAGGACCCTTCGTTATAGAGACTGTCTACGAAGGAGGCTCATATCAGTTAGTAGATTGTAAAGGAAACCACCCAATGCTACCTGTCAATGGGCGTTTCCTTAAGAAATACTATGCTTGATGTAGCTCATTTTATCAATTAATAAAATTTCCCTTTCTCGATTTGCAACTTGATTCTTCCCTTTTTTTAAGGTCTTTTTTTTTAACACTCTTCGCCTTCTCCTTAGGGTCAAATCATTCCCTCTCTTAGGATCACACCTGCTAGTGGTGGAGTACGCCCTCCGTGGCACCACCCTGGCATTTGACTTGGGGATTAGTGGTGGAGTACGCCCTTCGTGGCACCATCCTGATTCACATTCGCTAGTGGTGGAGTACGCCCTTCGTGGCACCATCTTAGTTTGCCAGTTTCGGTCCTCTGTGTGGAGCAAGTTTCCTCCCCACATGACCATTCGCTAGTGGTGGAGTACGCCCTTCGTGGCACCATCCTAGTTTGCCAGTTTCGGTCCTCTGTGTGGAGCAAGTTTCCTCCCCACATGACCATTCGCTAGTGGTGGAGTACGCCCTTCGTGGCACCATCCTAGTTTGCCAGTTGAGGTCCTCTGTGTGGAGCAAGTCTTCCTCCCCACATGACCATTCGCTAGTGGTGGAGTACGCCCTTCCGTGGCCCATCCTAGTTTTCCCAGTTAAGTTTTCCCTATTCTTTGGAGACCAAGTTTCTATCACCATCCTATAGGCCTAAGGTTTGGGTGATGCTATTTTCCTTAGACCTAAAGCTAGGTATTCCCTTACTTTGGTTTCCAGTTGAGAGTTAATCTGTGTAGGAGTAAGTTTTCTATCAGCATCCTGTAGACCTAAGGTTGGGTGATGCCCTTCTTTAGACCCAAAGTTAGGTATTTCCCTACTTGTGGTTTCTGCCTATTTCCTCCCTTCATGACATCCTATAGGCTAGTGGTGGAGTAACGCCCTTCTATCAGACCCATCCTAGTTAGGCCACTTTAAGGTTGGGTGTGTGCCCTCCCCACAGACCATTCGCTAGTGGTGGAGTACGCCCTTTGGCGCCCTCCTTTGGTTTTCCTACTTTGGTTTTCCGTCTACTGTGTGGAGTAAGTCTTCTATCAGCATCCTATAGACCTAAGGTTGGGTGATGCCCTTCCTTAGACCCCAAATTCCCTGTTTTTTGGTTTCCAGGTCTCTGTGTGGAGCAAGTTTCCCATACCTATGACCTATTCGCTAGTGGTGGTGTATGCCCTTCCTTTTGTTAGGTATTCCTAGTTTGTTTCAAGTTAATCTGCCTATTTGGAGTAAGTCTTCTATCAGCATCCTATAGGCCTAAGGTTGGGTGATGCCCTTCCTTAGACCCAAAGCTAGGTATTCCCTACTTTGGTTTCCAGTTAATCCGTCTACTAGGAGTAAGTCTTCTATCAGCATCCTGTAGACCTAAGGTTGGGTGATGCCCTTCCTTAGACCCAAAGTTAGGTATTCCCTACTTTGGTTTCCAGTTAATCTGTCTATTTGGAGTAAGTCTTCTATCAGCATCCTATAGGCCTAAGGTTGGGTGATGCCCTTCCTTAGACCCAAAGCTAGGTATTCCCTGCTTTGGTTTCCAGTTAATCCGTCTACTAGGAGTAAGTCTTCTATCAGCATCCTGTAGACCTAAGGTTGGGTGATGCCCTTCCTTAGACCCAAAGTTAGGTATTCCCTACTTTGGTTTATTCCAGCTCTCCTTGCCTATTTGGAGTAAGTCTTCTATCAGCATCCTATAGGCCTAAGGTTGGGTGATCCCCTCCCTTAGACCCAAAGCTAGGTACTCCCTACTTTGGTTTCATCCGTCCTAGGAGTGTGTTCTATCAGCATCCTGTTCCTAAGGTTGGGTGATGCCCTCCCAGACCCAAAGTTAGTATTCCTAAGGGGTCTAACATCCCTAACAAACTTTTCACATACTATAGGATGGTGTCTCATTTAAGTTTAACATCCCTAATGATTTTGTTATTGGTTTATGAAGGTTCTAATGGAAGTTATTTTTATGAATGGTTTTCCTTTTTTAGTTTTTTAATCTTTTTCAAGGGGCTAGCGGGTTAAGTTTTAAACCTCTAAAAAGTTTCTTTATCATTGCTAAATCCGTAACTCAACCCAGAATATCTTCTATTTAGTACAAGTATGGTATTTTAGAAAAGTTATTACCCCTTAAGTACTTAGGTATGCCTCTTTGGAAAGGAAGAAAGAGATCTCATTTATTTGGAGACTGTTGACCTCATTTTTATATGAGGTCACTAAGGCCCTTCCAAACTCCAAATTAATTCTAGATCCTAGGGTCCACTCTAGACCTTAGGATCCTGTTTTAGAGCCAGACCTTAGGGCCTACTCTAGAGCCTAGGATTCCCTTAGATCCTAGATCCTAAAACCCCTTTAGATCTTAGGACCAATCTAGACTCAAATCAATCCCCACCCTTGATCAGCCTCAACCTCAAATCAATTCCTACCTTTGATTAACTCCAACTTCAATTTGATTCCTACCTTTGATCAATTTAAATCTCAAACTTTATTCAACTCAAATCCCAATTAATTCAAGCTTCAAGCACACCCAAACTTTGATCCAGTTAATTTGACAATCCAAACTTCAATTTAGACTTTGATTCTACCTTTGATCTAGCTTTGATCCTATCAATTCATTAACAATCACCACATGATTGTAAATTATTTGGATACCCCAATATTGATCATTCAAACTTGAAATCCATTCCAGATCCAGAAATCCAGACTCAAATCCAAAGCCCTAAGGCCTAGTCCTGAACACCCTTTTTAGAGATTTTTCAAATATTTCAAAACCTAGTCAAATGGTCTCTGATTCTGGTTCTATCACTTACAAAGTAATAAGACATGTCTCTAGAGGTTACCCTCCAACTTTGAGCTCATTCTGAGGTCTCTAACCCTATAATCTGAATTAAAATCCAAAGGCTATAAAACCTTCAAATATTTACAGCCTATGCCACTGAACCTAACCCCTTTGAGATTTTGATCTTGGAGCCTTTATCAGAGCCTCCAACCACTTCCAGACTTTTGATTTTAATCCACTGAACAGTAAATTGCATTTTTCAGACCCATTTTTGACCCTAGTTGACCAATAGGTCAAAATTGACAAAAATACCCTTATAGGATTTCAAGTGCCCATTTCAACTCAAATCAATTCCAAACTCTTTGAAACCACTTCCAATGAATTTTAAATGTTAAACTTAACTTGTTGAACTCAAACCCAAACCCTGGTTCAACCTGGTTGACCAAGTCAACCAGGTTTGACCCATGGACCCATACACCCTTCCTCTTTCAAAATTTTGAATCTAGTCCATTCCAAGTCCTTTGAATGTATGGGATGACCCCTTGAGTACCCAAAGGATCTTTCTTGGAGGCCCAAGCCTTGGGCTCACTTGGGCTAGCCATTTGGCTTGACTCAAGTGACCAAAGAGAGGTCTCCCTTGAGCCATCTCTCAACCTTAACCAAATTGAGTCCAAATCATGGTGCCATTGGGTTCCCATCAACCCAATACACCTTTCTCGACCAGCCCAACCCTTGGGCCAACTTGGGTCAAGAGTTAGGCTAACCCAAAGTGTCCAAAACCACTTGGGATTGAGCCAATTCTTGACCTAAGTCAATTTGAACTCAACCAACACCTCCCATAGGTGGCCTTGAGTTCAATACTTCTCCTCCAGCCAGCCCATGCCTTGGGCTAACTTGGGTCAAGAGTTAGGCTAACCCAAAGTAGACAAAAACACTTGGACCCGAGCCATCTTTTAATCCAGATCAAATTCGACTCAATTGCCACTTGCATTGGGTGCACCAAACCCAGACCCACTCCCCACCTCAAGGCCAGGGTCTGGCCTGACCTGGGTTGAGCCTAAATCGACCCGAACCAAGCAGGATTCGATCAACCCGAGCCATCTTTTAATCCAGATCAAAATTGACCCAATTGCCACTTGCATTGGGTGCACCAGACCCAGGCCTGCCTCCCATACCGAACCCAGGGTCTGACCTGACCTGGATCGAGCTCAATTCGACTCAAACCAAGCAGGTTTGAGCCCAACCGAGCCACCGGATCGACCCCAGCTTCCCCAGACCAATTTGGCTCCACTCTCAGCTCCAGTGTGTCCCCATCGGCCTTTCCTGGTCAACCCAACCCAGACCATGGCCGGCGGCGGTCGGAACCAATGGAGAGCAAGCTCCGGTGGTCCCCCCAGGCTAATCATGACCGAAAGCCTTCCAAAGGCTGTGGCTCGCCGGCTTGAGGCTCACGAGCTCTCTGGAACGGTGCCCCTTTCCACTTGGCATCAATCCGAGACCCCCTCCGATTCAATCCTGGCCGTCCGAGCTCACGGGAGGAGGCTGAATAGACTGGTGCTCCCCAGAGCTCAAGGATCGATCCCAGTGTTTCGAAACGACTCCCCAGAGTTCCCCCAATCTCCCAGCATCTTCCCTTGAGCTCCCAGACCTCTCCTTCCATCACTTCGAGCGAACTCCGGCGAAAGGCTTCGGCGTCCCGCTCAAAGTCCTACCTCCGGCCATCCTCCAGTCGCGGCCTCTGAAGGAAACCTGCTCGCCTTCGTCCCCTGAAGCTTCCAGATAGAGAAGCTCATCCGTTGAGGCTTTCTCTGCGGTAATTCCTTCATCCCGAGCTCCCTAGCTAGGTAGTCCGGTCAAGTGTGAAGGAAACCTTCACCCCAACGGATTTCCACCGTTGGATTGAAGGTTTCCACCCCCCTGATCCTCCCTGTGAAATTTCGTCGAAGTTCGCCAGCGGGATCACTCGGATCACGCCGGAGAAGGTTCACGGCCTCGGATAAGAGCGGAGGTTGAAGATGAAATCTCAGCCGTTGATTCCGATCAACAGCTCGGATTAGATCCCGCTGTTTCGGAGCGCGTCTGATCCCAGCCGTCCGATCCACCATCCGACGGCTATGGTTAATCCGACCGTTAACAGTTAGCGCCAATGATTGCCCAGCCAATCAGCGCGCGGCACGTGTAATGGGAGAGCTGACTGTGTAATGGCCGAATTAATAATTCCAGAAATTCAAGTAAACTTTGGAAATTCATATCTCCCTGCACACTTGTTCAAATTAGGTGTTCTTAGGCTCATTGGAAAGGTCTCAGGGAGACCTACAAAAGCCCTATGGTTCCATGCCCTGGTTAGATCAGTGTTAGGTTTAATTTAAGTTTGAGCATTTTGTTAATTTCTTTAATTATTCTTTAAATACAAGTCCACCAGGCATGGAATTTTGGGAGATTGAATTTGAACATGTTTTTGACATGTCCAAATTTTATCTCCCCTTTTTAATATGTTCAAGGGCATTTTCTCCAAATTTTAAGTTTAAGGGTCATGATTTGACCCTTAAATTCAAAATGGGGTATAGACCTATCCAATGGGATTTAGGGTGTGATTTTTTGTGTGCTGATGATCTGTAGGATAAGGAGTGTAGAGCCACTGATTTTGCCCCAATCCAAGCTTAGGATACACCCCTATAGTGGTTTGAAGGTGACTTAGAGCTCACCTTGGGTGGTTTAGTTAACCACCTTAGAGTACTCCATTTGAGCTCAAATTTGGTGGGTTTAGTCCTTAGTGTCAGGTGATCTTATGGTCCAAATTTCATCAAATTTAGAGTCCATTTGGTTTCCCAAGTAGGAACCATAATAATCCCCCTTAGAAATAACCCTTTAGTCCTAATAAAATTCTAATAAATCCGATTTAATTCTTAAAATTCCTTAAAATACCCCCATCTAACTTCAATTCATCTCTTAATCATTAAAAATTGAAATTACTTTAATTTGACATTAAAATCCATTTTAATTTAATTTTAATCAAAATCAATGTTTAATCAATTTTAATTAATTAAAAATTATTAAAAATCCAAAAAAATCTTTAAATACTTGCTGATCTCTCCTTAGATCATTTATGATCTTTGGAGTTGATTTCAAGAAGTTTAGGACTCATTTGGGTTCAAATCATTAAAAGGGCCCTTAATTGAAATAATTTAATAATTCCAATAAATACCTAAACTTCCAAAATTCATAACTAATTGTAGAAAATTCTAAATCAATCAAACTCAGTGGCTAATGACTCTAATTAAAATATAGTATTTTCCAAAAATATTAAGCCCCCAAAATCTGGTCAAAGTCAAAAAGTCAACATTTTGGTCAACTCTAGGTCAAAACCGGGTTAAAACTTCTAAAAATCATAACTTTTGATAAAAAACTCCAAATTGAATATACCACCTGTCTAACAACTCATAATTAGGTCTAGTATTTATTAAAAATCTTAAATCCTTAAGATTAACTCTAATTTTAAAAGTCAAGTTTTGACCCCTTAGTTAGCATATCCGGATAACTTCAAAAATTCATTAACTCTCCCAAATTCCAGAATTTTCTTAATAGGATAATAAAATTATCAACTAATCCATTAAAATCAGTAACCAACTCCCTTTAATATCAAGCCACTCTTTTAATTCCAACCAATTTAAATCAACTTAATCAACCCCGATTGCTACTGGGTAACCCAGGCCTACGAGGCTATTAGCTTAGCCCCAAGGAAGGTGAAATAAACTTCACGGCCTCGGTGTGAAACAAAGGTAGTAATCAATTAACTTTTAAAATATGTTTAATTAAAATTCTTAATATATTAATACTTAAATTTTAATCTAAATCCCCTTTTAAGCCTTAACAAACCCAGACTTTTAGGCAACTTCAACTAATAACCCACTTTAGGATCTACCCCAGCCACACGACCTTTCTCACACACTTTAGATGATGTGCTAGGACAACCAACTCTAGATCTAGGTTAGGCCGGTGTTTACTTTACTGCTGTGTGCCGGATTTTTTAGTAGTTTTCACTGCATGTTGTGGATGAAATTGCTTTGCTGTGTCTGCTTACTTTCTCTGTACTCTGCGGATGGATTGATGTGTTTGGCGACTAGATTACCCTTAGGTTAGGTACGATCTGGATGTTGACATAGTTTTTTGCAGGTGGCCACGCTCATGCAGGGCAATATAAAAAGGGGGCAAATCAAAAAAATGCATAAATATTATAAACTCTTTGCACAAGTGCTTCAGCTGCTAAAGCCCCCAAATCATAAAAAGAGCGTGGCCAGTGTGTTTACTTTCTTTTCTGCTCATATACAACTGCTTGGGAATAACTACTTTTTATATATTAATTGCTTAGGATAACCCTGCAGGTGAGTTTAGATTTTTATTTTGATATTAATGTAATTTGTGTAAGTGTCAAGTGTTGTGAAAGTTGATTTTGAGTTGGGATACATAGATCCAAAGCTTGGATTCCAAAGAGGAAAGGATACCCCTTTAGGGAACACTCCTTTTCTATTTGGAAATCAAAATTTGGATCATACCTCCTCCTTACCCAAAGAGGAAAGAGTGGCCTTCCCCCATAGAGGGAAGTGCCCTCTTCTCCATTTGGGTAATCCACTACGAAGATTCCAAGAAGATTGATGAAAAGGAGTCCAAAGAAGAACGAGATTGAGGATTTGAAGATTTGAAGATTGAGAGTATCCCACTCAAAATAACTTGCGTCATTATTAGTCTTGAAATCCGAGTTGTTGTCAGTGGTGCCCGGCCACTTTACTTTCTGCAAAACTCTGGTTTGTAATAAGCAAGGCAATTCTGCCTATGGATATTTATTAATTAATTTATATTTGATGTGATGATCTGATTGCCTTTAGGATTACTTGCTTTTACTAGTTTTTTGGCGACTGTATGCCGCTTTTTGTTTTCGCCTAGATACGTGAGACTCGTGAGGGTGTGAAAGTTTTCTACTCATAACCTTAAATGTCTAAAATTTTAGTGAGTCTAAATAACATAGAAAGATAACGAATCTAGGGAATTAGCCGGGGATTGACCCCGGGGTCGCATGCATATTTCTACATTACTCTTTCCTTGCTTTAGACCCTTCCCCGCCTCCAGGTAGAGTCCGGATAGTCTGACCTATAAGGACGAGGTGCCGGACCTTGGGAAGTCTAGTCTTCTAAAAAATTATTTTATAAGCCTGTTTTTAAAAATTTCAAGCATACTTGATTGGAAGTTATTAACTAGCATGCATTGCATTAGATACAAACTTAAAGAGTCAAAATTTTAATTGCATCAGTTTAACATTTTAGCACCCAACATAAGTTGAAGGGGCCAATTAGGAAAATCTCTAGATGTCGGCCCCAACTCTCCAAAACTTTAATTACAACGTCCCTACCACTCTTTCATAAAAGATCGGACTCATCTCTTTTAAATCGACTAGGTGGTTAGCTGGCTCCCCAATCCAGGCCGGGGTAAGTCCAGACCTTGCACTGCATTAGTTAGGATCGGACGACTGTGGTCCAGTGTCCAAAATAGATTTAGGATCCGGGGCAGATCTTTGATCATAAGACCCCAAATTTTGGGAATATAATCCCAAATTTCTAATAAAATGCTCAACTCTAATTAAAAATTCCTTTCAGTCCTAAAACATAAAGCCCAATACTTAGATTAAGTTGGGGCACTTCCGGATAGTTCTGGAATCTCAAAGTGTCCCCTACCTCTCTTCCTTTGAATCTGTTAGTAACTGCTCAATCTTGATCCATTCCCTTTTGATTTTCCAATAATTCTATTCATGCTTTGATATCACTCATAGAAAATCTAACAAAATTTCATTCTTATTCTAATCGAGAGTTTTCGTAGGGGACTTTGTCTCCCTACGATGTAATCAACTACGAGGGCTTGCGCTCGTAGGAGGTTTGGAACCCCACACACCTGATTTTAAAATTGATTTTAAAACTTCACTAGATTTCTTCAGGAAAAGTTAAAGAATGATCGTCGTCGTTGCATTAGAAGAATTATCGTAGAATGGTGTCATTTCCCTTTGGGGAGATACATCCTTCTTCGATAAGGCTTTGGATGTGAATGCGACGATCATACTTCTTGAATATTATAATTGGATATTTAGTTGAACTCTACTTTGTCCCTTCGGGGCCATATGAAGTTCTCTTCAGGACCCGATCATAATATTCAAGATGAGTTTACATAATTCTAAGTCTGAACACCGTTATGAAAGTTTATCTTTGTCCCCCGGGGTGATATACTCTTTCTAACGAGTTGATTCAAACTTAGAATTAGAGCTCAACCTTAATCTTAAAATCCCCAAAGAAGACTAATATTTTTAAAATATGTTTTTCAAAATTCCACCAACAGAGACATCTTCTCTAATATTCACAAAAACCTTTCTACTTGGGCTTTTAATTTTCTCTCTTTTGGGGGATGATTAGTTTTAATAAAAAATGTTATTTGCTTCATTCCCATATATTTATTTCACACTTTAACTCCTACCAAGGATATTTGCACTAGACTTGAAAGGATTTTAGAGGGGTCACTGAAAGTAAATATATTATTATCTGGTCCTCTTGGAATAGATACTATGGTGTCTAGGATGAAGGAAAGTTGGGATTTAAGAATTTCAGTGACATGGAACTTGATTTTTCCCATATACTCTGGTTTAATCTTTGATCCAAAAAAAGTCTTTGGTCCAAGTTTATGATTGCTAAATATTGTGTTGATAGGCATCCTCTTAATTGCTTTTTAAAAAAAGGGGATTCCCTCAATTGGAAAAGGCTTTATTCTATTATATGGGATGCTGAAAATTTCATTCAATGGGGTTTGGATTATGGGGACAACTTTTTTAGGCAAGATAATTGGCTTGGTTTCTCTTATATTAATAATTTAATCAATACTCATACCAACAATGCTTGTAAAGTGGCTAATTTTATTCAAGATGGGATCTTTAATTTGAATTTCCTTGCTAATATGGTTCCTGATTTTTACATTAACCTCATTTTGAAAGTGCCTTTACAACTTGAACAAAAAGATTGCATTTTATTTAATAAGTCTAAGGATGGTAGCTTTGTGTTCAAAGAGGTTTGGCATTCTATTAGGATTTTTCAACCCAAGTCTCAAATTTTCTCTCCCATTTTTCAAAAAGGTATCCCGATTTCTTATTCTATATTAATGTGGAGAATTTTTAACAATTATATCCCTGTTGATACTATCTTAATGAAAAAAGGTTTTCTTATCATGTCTAAATTCCAATGCTGCTATCATGTTGAGACTTTGAATCATGTTTTTGATAATGGGTATGTTGCTCTTAAAGTTTGGTTTTGTTTCAACAATGTGTTTACCTCTTAATTTTGTTAGAACTATAACAACATCATTAATATCATTCATGATTGGGTGGTTCCTACAAAGAGGCATATTAGAAATATGGTACCCATCATTATTTATGTTTTTTTGGAAAAGTAGGAATGAGGCTAAGCATGAGAATATTATTATGAAAGCCTCATCCATTGTCCTCAAGATTAAGGACAAAATTAGACAATTATTTTTGACAAAGTTGATTAACTTGGAGTATTTTAAAAACTACTCTCAATTTACCAAGCAGTTTGGTATCTCAGGTGCTATGCCTAATCTCCATTACTCTAGAAACATTTTAGTTAGATGGATTAAACTTTGTGTGAGGTGCCACAAACTTAATACTGATGGTGCATTCAAAAGTTTGAAAGCTAGTTGTGGTGGTCTCATCTGAGACTTCAATGGCCAAATTATTATTACTTTTGCGGGTCCCTTTGATATCATCATTATGATTATTATTGAGATGCTCTTAAGTATGTGTTATAATTATACATTTCTCTTGGGATTACTAATGTCTGGATTGAAACTAATGCTAAGCTTGTGATTCATTATATTTTTGATAATTCTAGTTCTAATCCTTCTTATTTCTATATTATTAGAGGGATTAAATAGTGGTTGTCTCTCATCAACTTTTCTATAACTCACATATATAAGGAGGGAAATGTTGCTGCTAACATTTTAGCTAATTTTGACAATAACTTGCAAAATTTTAATGAATTTGGGGGGTCCTCTCTTCTGCCCAGACTGTTGGGTTTAGCTAAGCTTGACTGTATGGGCATTCCTTATGTTAGGGTTCCTTAGTTTTTTTTCAGATGGGTCATTGCCCATTTAGTTTGGTTGTGGTGTATTTACTCTTTAACTCTTGGTGAGACTCTTTTCTTAACTGTTTATTTTATGTTCTTGTGGTTGGCCCATTGTATTGGTTGTTTAATCTCATTTCCTCCTATGTGGGGGGATCATTGTGTGAATTAACTTACTGCTGGCAAATGTTTCATTACAACTACATTTGGTTTGGTTCCTTTACAAGTTGGTCAAGATTTTTATTATTGATGTTGTCAAGCTATGGGGACTGATTCATTTGGATAACATTATCTTCTTATTTTTCTTTTTTATATGGAAGAATCGTGGGTGTAGAATCATTGATGTTTTGTTTTTGCATTTCAATCATAATGGTGTTAATAGTTCATCCCCTTCCAGAGGTCTTCCTTGGTTTGGGATTCTTCAGTCTCCAGGTATTATGGTGCTTCATAAACTGCTCCCCAGGTTTCTTATTCAGGGGACCCCATGTTTTGGCATAAAGGAGTGCATCCTTGGTTTATTTTTGCTATCAGATCTCTCTTATTTTGGGTTTAGCATTTATATTCATTATATTATTACTCTTCTATGCACTAATCCTTCTTTCAACATTGCTCTTTTTCATTATGTTGAGGATTACATGATGTCTAAGTATTTCTTACTCTATATTGCTGGTTGGCACCAGATGGCTTCCAACAAGGCTTTCAAGTTCCCTTAGTTTTTTATTTTGACAAGTTATGATTCTGCCTATTTCCAGTTATTCATGGTTTATTTTTTCAATCTCATTCTCATACATATTAAATTGATTGAAGTTTTGGAGGATAAGATGGATATTTTTTGTAGGAAGTCTTGCCGAATGTGTCGATTTTTTTCTTCATTTTTTGGGTGCAGGCTTCTGGCCACCATAGAATGTTATTAGGTTTTTTTGTTAATTATACAATAGGTAACCATCAACTTTTAGGTTCTCTTTTGATTTGTTTTGTAGCTCTTTTGAGTATTAGAGAGATGAAGGTTCCCTTTAATGTCATTTTAATCTTTTTATATTATCGCGTAGGCCTCATAGTGGTCCCCCCCCCCACATAAAAAAAAAAACTTTAAATCTTAGAAGAATCCATGTTCCACTTGATATCTTTAAACACTTGAAATTTAAAATTTTGATTCCTGATTTGTTACTTTGCAATACTATTATATCAGATGTTTTTCTAAAATGAAGTTTGAAAAGATCACTTTTCCTGTCTAATTTTTTTTCTGAATCAGATTTTTGTTTAAAAAGAATTTTGACCTGTAAGGAGTCTGAGCTAGGGTTAACAAGATCAATTTTTTAACTTTTCTAGTTTTCAACATTGTCAATTCATTTCTTATGGGTTTTTAAATCTAATAAGAAGCTAAATTTATCATTTATTGGAGTTGATCTATTCAAAAAATATTTGTGTTTTTTATTTTTATTTATGACTATTTTTTTCGTGTTCTTATTTTATTTTTTGTATTTTGTATTTTAATTTTTGTTTTGAAACCATCCTTATCATCACATTCCATCTCCTAATTTCTTTAATTTTTTTTCACATCATTCAGGATGATCTACATCATCCTGTACGATCTTAACCAAAATTCAAATCCTAGATCCAGTACATCCAATGGCTTAAATTGATTAATTATTGGTGATCGTACTGTACGAATATACCATTATACAATACGATCTATGTAGCATAAATCACTAGATCATTTAAATGCAGTTGGTATAATCCTTTATAGCACATCATCCAGTACGATCAACGTGTTCATACGGTGATCTACTTAATCAATGATTGTACAAGCTGACTCCTTGGGATGATCCCTCTGTGTCTATTCATCCAGTAGGATACCTAATCGTACAATATGATATGACCAACTTTTTTGATTGATCATCTGAACAAATTTATTACATTTGATCATCTAGTAAGATCTCACGATCATACTGTATGATCTAGCTATTCCTTTATAAACGACTGGTTTTATTCATTTTCTTCACACCCTTCAAATCCTTTCTTCTTGCCTCTTGAACTCATACTCTTGTAACAACTAGTGCAAAAAGGTCTAGAGCACTTCTAGGAACCTCTTATAGGCATTCTATTGATCCTCAAATCACTGAGGAATATGATGAAGCTGCCTATAGTTATTATAAAATTGCTAGTATCAAGCCTTCCAAGATTGTCAATCAAAATGCTGTGAACTTTCAGGCACTATACCTATTTTCTCACACAAATTTTGGATTTATTATTACCCTTGCCTTTCCTTTTAACTTTGAAATGCTATTTAAATTTTTTGCAAGCCTTCTCCTTAATACTAATTTTACTACTCAACAATCATATGTGAATAGAAAGCTTGTAGAGATAACCTACTAGGATTTCCAAGGTTTCTTCACTTGTCCACCACTAGAGATAAAATTCATATCTTAGCTTTTGATCCCAATTTTAATTTGACCCATGCTAACATTATTCTTAGGGAAACCAATGTTAACTATCATGAATCCAAAGTCAGCACCTTAGTCAAAGATGCCTGAACAATCCAACACATTCTTCGCAACACAATTATTCCTAATGCTAGGGATCAAATTCAAATTATTCATATTCTTTCATAGACCACTTACTATATCATAACTAACCTTGATTTTAATGCAGTTGATCTTATCTTTCACTACATTGAACATTTAACCCGCATTACGGATCCAGGCCACAAAATAAAGCACAATCTAGCTTTAGGACATCTCATTGCCTTTATCCTTGAGAAAAAAAACAATCTTCATTTCTCTACTCCACCTGATCACCTCTATGTATTATATTCCAATAGCTCCTTCCACATCCTTCACAGTACTTGTCGTCACCCTGTGCATAAAGAGTCTGTGACTGAAGAAGAAGGACCTTTTCCTGCACCTACCCCAATCCGCTAATAGCCTCATATTGATTAGATGGTTTAGAGGTTTGATAAGTGTGAGGGTAAATTTAAAAACTGCATAGATGAGCAGCAGCAACAACATGCAAATGATATGGCACATTTTGAAAGCTACGTAGCTTAGCAGCAGCATCGTGATCATGATATGGCCTAGATTAGAGAGCAGTTTGACTATCTTCACTGCCTCTTTCAGCCACCACCAATACCTTCACCTGATCAAGATTTCTCCTTTTTCTAGTTTGTTTAGTTCTTTTATTTCTATGTTTGTATTGGTCTTTACTTCTGTACTTTATGATGTACTTACTTTGTTCTATTTAGTGTTTTTCTTTTTCCCCTTTTTTATATATTAAAAAGGGGGAGTAGAGTGTTATTTACTTCTTATGTTTTAGAATAATTAGTTTGTTTTCTATATGTTTTCTATTTTTACTTATATCTGCCATTTTTCTTAAAAAATATAAAAACAAATTTTTTTAACTCCCTTAACATTCATAATTTTATCTTATAAGGGGGAGTTTTAGAGATTGTCGAAGGGCTTTGAAAATTTGTAAAAAATAATATTTTTCATCAGCAAAAAGGGAGAGATTGTTACAAATCTGGGCCCAAGTTTTTGATGATAATAAATATTATTTTTTCTTTACTACTTTTATTATTACATATCTATTTTATTTGCCCTGCTCACTAACCTTTTAGGACTACAAGTTCACATGCAATGCCAATCAGCTCAAGATTGGGTAGACTAGGATGGAGTCTATCTGTAATTTCAATTTTAATGTACTTTTTACCTTTTTCAAGTCAAGTCATATACTTGGTGGACCCAAGCTAAGTAACCTTGCATACACACACTCAAATTGGAGTGATATTGGTGAGTTAAAAGAATATTTTTCTAGATTTACTAAACTCCTCTGGTAAATCAAAAGGCAATCTTTCAATTGTGAAACCCTATTGTCCATCATATTGGACTGTGCCCTGATTATATCAACTGTACTTGAACTTTTAGATAATTATAGTCGATGATAACATCACTGCTCCCATCGCTATTCCAAAACCGTACATGAAACCTAAGTTTCATAATACACACACTCAAGGGAGTGAGTTGGTGAGTTAGAATAATTTCTAGTTTTAAACTCCTCATAAATTGTGATTTGTATCATATTGGATGACCAGTTAAAAATATAAAATCTTAATTAGGGAACCCCTATTAATTAAGAATAATTAACTAATCATACTATACGACCCATATCATACAAGACAACCAGTTAAGTTTATGAAAAATAACCACCAATCACATTTTAGGTAATATTTTAAAGTTGAATCTTTGTTTTAATCATATAGGATAATTTGAATCATCTTGGATGATACATAACAATTTTGTCTAAATTGGTCATGTGATTAGGGGATTAATTATGGTAAAATTTCTTGATTAGATCGTACATGATGATCAGATTCAATCATATAGGATGATCTTATTCATGCATGGGACGATAATTAATTATTTCCCATCATCCAAGATAACTACAAGAAAATCAATCATTTATGGCAGCATTTTTCGGCGGTAAATGGGCTTTTTCTAGCAGTTTTATAAATATCCGACGGCTTTCCGACGGCACATTTGCCACCAGTAAAACAGGTGTCGGAAAAAAATTTTCGGTTGTATTTTCCGGTAGTATATATTTCTGGAGGTTTTCCGGCGGCCAAAAAGCCGCCGGAAAATATCTAAAATTTAAAAAAAAAAATGGCTGCCCAAGAACCCCCACCCTGCTCAGCTGCCCATTGCCAGAGCTGCGCTGCCCATTGCCCAGCCATTCTCTCGCCCTGACCGCTCGAACTCCCACCCTGCCCGCTACCTGCCGAATGGTCTGCCCACGCTGCCCGCCTGGACTCCTGCCCGCACTGCCCGGCTACACGCGCCCTGCCCAGGATTTGAACTGAGTCCCCTTAGTTTTGCTAAGTCCTAACCACTATGCTGACATTGAAAATGTGTTAAATTGTATATTATAATTTATTTAAACTATATCTTATTAAAATTATGATTAAAAATTGATAAAAAAATATGTTATTTTATTAATACTTAATTAGACTAAGTTATTAAATTAATAATTAATTAAAATTAATTAAAAATTAATTAAAATAAACCAAATTATTAAAAGCTGGAAAGTCGCCAGAAAACCGCCAGAAACAAAACCGCCGGAAAGCAGCCGGAAAGCCGCCGGAAAATTGCAGAATTTTTCCTAAAATTTAGGCCGACCAAAAGCCATCGAAAAAATAGGCCGCCGAAAAAATCCGCCGGTAATTGATGATTTTCCTGTAGTGGATGAAATACCATAACTTTTCAACTAATCACACAGGATGATCCCTCATATTCTTATTGTACGATCTGATCTCTACATGTGATGATAATTAATCATCGGTTATCGTATTGGACAATCAATACAAACTTATTTGAACTAATCATACATGACAATATTGATCGTACTGTCTGGAAGGGCTATTTTGTACTTATCATATAACACAATCTATCAATCATATTAGACAAACTTTGAAGGTAAATTGGAAACTAGGGCTTCTTTTTTAGGCTCTTTATTTAATCTCTTACATTATCTTATGAGGGATCTTTTGTTGTTGAGCTATCTTTAGAGAAAGCTTAGAGAAGGAAGAGTAGAGCGTTGACAGAGAGTATTTCTTGTGAGAGGAAATTATGAGTGATTCACAAAGTTTACTCAAACCAAGGTTTCCATCATCTTTTTCAAGCTGCTTCCTTGGTTTCTTCGGTGGCTCTAGAGAGACTTTCATTTGCATCATATCCCAAGTTCTCTCCCTTCACTAGGAGGATGAAAAAGGATTCCAAGGTTCTCTGCCTACTCTAGAAAGGAGTAAAAGGATTCAAGGTTCTCTACCGACTCCAGGAGGAAGTAAAAGGATTCAAGGTACTTTGCCTCATCGAGTCAGTGGAAGGATTTTATAAGGGCTTCTCCACCTTGCTGTGGGGGAAAAAGGAGAGACACTACTTTTAGTGCAATACCTAGAAAGGAGGTTTTTGGTGAGTGGACATAGGTTTAGGTGACCAAACCACTATAATTTTGGTGTGTTATATCTATATACTTTATGGATTTAATTTCTACATTTTTCTATGATGTATTATGTGATTGAAATATCTAATTTTTATTATTGTAAAATTAGTTTTACTTCTATATTGTGGGATAAAATTGTTTGTTTTAAAATATTCAAAAAGATTTAAAAAAGATTTTCTTTTTATCTAAGTTATTTTTAAAATTATCAATTTCGCGCCCTCTTAATTTGCCTTGGACTAGTTCATAAAGGTTTAATAACCCTCACAAACTTTTAATTACCTTAAAGAAATTGATTGAAGATTCAATTTTTAATTTGCATAAGAAATAATGGGCATATTAATCCTCTTGTTCAACAAGACTCTCATTATCGAAGAAATAAAAATTAAACTTGGAAAGGGTTTTCATATATTTATACTATCAGTTAATAGAAATGAGACAATCATTCTCAATGCTGATGATTGAAAGGATGATTCTCTAAGTTTACGATTAGGGATCGGCTCCTATCTTTATAAGAAGAGGACAACTATCACTTATGTACCTATTGCACCTCTCATTAGAGAGGATAAGAAATTAAAGTTTCTAGTTAATACTTAGTCAAAAATTACCTTGGTGTTTGAAACTGGATCGAGTTCCAATAGCTCCTTTAAAAACAAACACAAAAAAAAAATTATTTCAAAAGAATAAAAAAAGATGGACATAAAAATTTGCTAAGTTTGACACATTAAAGCAAGTTAAACCAAAGGCAAGTAGATAGTTAAATAATCTTCATACATCCTCTCTCTCTTTGTTGGAAGTCACTTCAATCCTCCTTTTATTTCCCAAGGGGAAGAAGATGTTAGTAGGATAATGTAATCTCTATCATGCCCTTTTGACTATTATAAAGAAATGATCAGCCAAACGAGATATGAGTAATCTATTACAAATATGGTTCCTAGTTCTATGATTTTGATGATAACAATTATTATTATTTCTCTACCACTACTTTTATTTCACGACTACTTTTATTTTCCCAACTTACTAATCTTTCAGGTCCATAAGACCACTTGCAATGCAAATCAGCTCAATGTCCAATAGACTAGGATTGAGTATGTCTGTAATTTTAATTTTAATTTTAATGTATGTTTTACTTTTCTTCAGTCAAGTCATATATCTGGTGGACCCCAAGCTAACTAACTTTGCATATATACACTCAAGGGGAGAAATTTGGTGAGTTAGAGAATTCTCTATATTTGACCAAATCTTACAGGATGATTTCAAATCATATTGGTTGATCAATTAAAAATAGAAATCCTAATTAGGGTATCCTAGTTTAAGAGTAATTAAACTAATCATACTGGATGATCCTTATCATCCAGGATGATAAATTTCGATTATGAAAATAGATTTCAATCATAATTTAAAAAAATATTTTAATTTTCAAATTTTATGTTAATCGTACAGGATGATATAGATCATCTTAGACAATTCTTAATAATTATGCATAAATTAATCTCATGATTAGGAGAACTATCATTGTAAAACTTAATTTGATATAATCATATAGGAAGATTAATGATGATAATCTTTAGAGAACAAGCATGGAATGATAAGGGATTGCCACCCATTGTACTAGATGAATACCATATTTTTTTAACAAATCATCTAGGATGATAGACCCATATAATACTGGACTATAGAGAAGTGCATGGGATGATAAGGCATCATCGGGCATCATACTATATGAAGTTCAATAGTTTTATACTAATCGTCCAGTATGATATATGTATCGTACAAGATGAAAAAATTATTTCTCTTGAACTAATTGTATAGAGCAATACAATTCATCCTGATAGAAAGGGCTATTTTGTCCAAATTTTATAGGATGCAGTATCAATCGTACTTGATAATCAATTACACATAATTAAAAATTAGGGCTTCATTTGGAGGCTCTCTATTTAAGCAATTTTATTAACCCGTTAGTTAATCTTTTTCTATGAAGGAGATCTGAGAGAGAGCTAAGATAAGGAAGAGAGAGAGCTTAAGAGAGAAAGAGATCCTTGTGAGGGGGAGTTGAGAGGGACTCACGAAGGTTGCTCTAAGCAAGGTGTTCATCATCTTCTTCAAGCTTTTGTCCTGGTTTATTAGTGGCTCTGAGGGAGATCTTCATCAGCATCAGATTTAAGTTCTTTATCTTCACCAAGTGGGTTAAAAAGGATTTCTAGGTTCTCTACCTACTCTAGGAGGAAATAAAAGGATTCATGGGTTCTCTTGCTTCACCAGGAGGGTGAAAAAGGATTTACATATTCTCTGCCAACTCTAGGAGGGAGTAAATAGATTCAGGGTACTCTCCCTCACCAAATCAGTGGAAAGGTTTTATATGGGCTTCTCCGCTTTACTGTAGGGGCAAAAGGATATAACTAACTGATTAGTGTAATACATGGAAAGGAGATTTCTGAGGAGTGGATGTAGGTCAGATTTGACCAAATCATTATAAATTTAGTGTGTTCTTTCTTATTACTTTTTTTTCATTTTTTTTTTGTACTTCTCTATGATTTGTTCTGTGATTGAAAATTTTTATTGTGTTGTTATCATGATATTATTTTTCTTCCGCATTAAGGGTTATTGCTTTGTATTAACTTTTTTTTAAAAAAGGCTAATTTTTTTCCTTTTTGTTTAAGAATTTTTAAAACTACTAATTCACCACCACCCCCCTCTTAGTTAGCCTTAGGTTCACAACCCTCACAAACTTTCAAGTGATATCAGAGCGGAATTCATAAGATTAAGTTTTAGGAAACTTTTGAATTAAGATCTATGGTTAACTTTGATAATAGAAACTCCATGTAAGGATTTTCAATCATACAATCACCTCTTTTTGATAATATTCCTTTTGTTTTTTTGGAAAACTCACATGTCAACATTTTTACAATCAATTAATTATCGCATGTGGATGTTAGTTAAGGAAGGATATTATGCACCTTTTAAACTTGTTAAGGGCATGAAAATTGAAGTTCCTTTTTATGAATGGACTATTAAAGATAGACATTTAGCACAATTGAATGCAAAATACTTGAACTATTTTTTCTATGCCTTAAAATCTAAAGATTATATATATATTTCCACTTGTTCGACTAAAAAAGAAATTTGGAACATATTATGCATAACTTATGAAGGAACAAATTAGGTTAAATAATCTAGGTTGTATATTTTACTTAACGATTATAAATTATTCTGCATGAAACCTAGTGAATCTATTTCTAAAATATATATTAGGTTTACGCATATTGTTACATCCCTATATGCCTTATGAAGAGACATCACAAATTATAAAATGTTAATAAGATTATGAGATGTTAACCTTCTTCCTTTGATGCAAAAATTATTGCCATTACTGAATCTAAGGATTTGAATATTTATTCAAATTATATCTTACTTGGATCACTCATTGCTTATAAGCAAGGAGTGAACGAAACGCAGCTTGATGCAAGTGAGAAGAAAAAAGAGAAAATTATAATCTTAAAGGCTAATGATTCTAACACTAATTCTTGTAGTTTTGAAAATGATGAAATTGCTTTAATAACTAGTCATTTCAAAAGCTTCTTAAGGAAAAAGAAAAAGCATCACTAGAAATAGAACAAAGGTAAGAACAATAAAAATTCTAAAGTTTCTTCTAATATTATTTGCTTTGAATGTAGAAAGCCATGGAATATGAAGTCTGAGTGCCCAACTCTTAAAGATCACCTAAGAAAGGAGGAGGGTTAAGAAAAACCTAAGTTCAAGAAGGGAAAGTAAAGAATTCAAGAGGCTCTCTAGGCAGGCTCAGCATCAGACTCCTCTTAAACTAAAGCAAAAGAGGAGGTAACAAACATGTGATTAATGGCTAATGAACATCTTGATCACACTGATCAAGAAGTATGTGAGCTTACTTATAATAATTTACTTGAAGTTTTAAAAAATTCATTCTTCATATAGGAAGCTCAAGAAACTATATGCTAACATTAAATCTGATTTTTTTAACTCTGCAAAAAGAGTAAGAATGCTTGAGAAAAGATCATTCCACTTTATATAGTTATCATATTACTTTACTTGATGAATATGATGAATTGAATAAAAAGCATATTGATTTAACTAATCAGCATGATTCCTTAAAAGTATTACATGTTGAACTAGAAAATACATGCAATAACTTAGATACTATTACATTTGGTTTAGATAATAGGGAACATGTATTGAAAATAAAAAAGTTAATTCTTGAAAGTTCAAATAAGTTTTTACAAGCTAAATTAACTACTTTCAAGGAAAATAAAAAGCTACATGCATAGGAAGAGTTTCATAATCTATCACATCAGCGTGCATCTTTCAAACCTAGGATGAGGCACCATAACACACATAGTTTAGTAAACCCCTTTTCTGGTGATAGAAGTTTTTCTTGTGGAATACTAAGACATCTCTCTCATACTTGCACCATTCACCATTAAACACATTTGGTGTGGAAACCAAAAGTTAAAAATTCACAGTATAGCATGCTTGCATTTCATTCTTCTTGTCATAAGATGGGACCCAAACCTATTTGTTTTCCCAAATCTAACATCTGATGATTTTATAGGGGTGCTCTTACAGAAGGCAAGGTAACACTTGGAGATAACACCATCAGGAGAGTGGTTGGATTAAGTATAATTGGCAACTCTAAAAATTTCATCATTAAAAATGTTTTACTGGTAGATGGCATGAAACACAACCTACTTAGCATAAGCTAACTTTGTGATAAAGGTTTTAGCATTAAATTTTTATCAACCAACTGCATGATTAGCTTAAATGGAAATTATGCTGTAAGGGAAAAGAATTAATAACATTTAAATGTTTGATTTAAACTGTGTTGAACATGATACTTCTTTTTTACTAAAAGCTATTATGGATGAATCTTGGTTATAGCATATGAGATTGTGTCATGCAAGTATGAAAAACCTTAGGAAAATAAGCTAAAAAGACTTAGTAAGAGGAATTCCCAAACTAGAGCTCAAAAAAGACAACTTATGTGATGCCTATCAATTAAGGAAATAAATCAAATCCACTTTCCACTCAATCAAATACATAAATGGTAGCAAACCCTTAGAAGTCCTACACATGGATCACTTTGAAAGTTTGTTAGGGATGTTAAGCCCTTATGAACTAGCCCGATGCTAACCAAGAGGGGGGGGGGATTTGTAGTTTTAAAAATTCTTAAACACAAGTAAAAACTTTTTGAAACCTTTTTAATTATTTTAGAAAAACCACAATCAATAATAATCAAATCACACACAGAAATTTACATACAAAAAATAAAGTATGGAAAATAATCAGAAAGAACACACCAGATTTTATAGTGATTCAGTTAACTTGACCTACGTCCACTCTCTAAAGCCTCTCCTCCAGGTATTTCACTAAAACACAGTAACTCTTTTTTGTTCCTATAACAAGACAGAGAAGCCTTTATAAACTTCTTTCTACTTACCCCAGTGAGGTAGAGAACCCAAACTCTTTTTACGTCCTCTTGAAGTAGGTAGAGAACTTTGATCGATTCCTGAGAAGACCTTTCTAGAGCCACCAAGGACCCAAGGACAATGAATGGAGAAGATGACTTGAATCCTTTCTTGGAGCAACCTTTGTGAACACCTCACAAACTCTCCCTCATAAGATTCTCTCTCTCCCAAGCTCTACCTCTCCTTTTCTAAGCTCTCTCAGGTTAAGACTTTAGCAAAATATTCTCTCAATAAAAATCAAGAGATCTTATAAAGAAGGGCTTAAAATTTCCCCTAATTTTCAACTTTCCATCAAAGATCGTCAAGGACGATCGATAGATTGTCATATACAATTAGTGTATTTCAACTCTTTTCAGCAAGGATGATCTAGGTGGGCTGGACGATCAAAAGTCATTATTTATATTGATCGTCTACGATAATTCGAACATCATCCCATATGATTAGTTCAAAACTATACATATCATCCAAAATATTATTTTGGTCATCTAGAAGATACATGTCGGAAGAAGAAAAAATATAATTTATCTTCTAGGATGATTCTTGGATTGTATTATAAGCTTAGTTCAAAATCAAGACTTATTGCCCAGTAAATAATTCTAGCCATTCAAGAGATATATGTTAGATGATCAAAAATATAATATATCATCCAAGATGATGCTTTGATAATCCAGGATGATTAATTCAAACTAATTGATTATCATTGAGCAAATCATTCTGGTCCTCCAGGATAAATAAGGTTTTTCATGCATATCATCCGGGATGATCATGTGATTATCCAGGATAATATGATCGATCAATCTAATCTTAATTACTTTCCTTAATCGCTTGACTAATTCAGGCATGATTATAATGAATCGTCCAGGATGATATTGGATCGTCCTGTATGATTCAAACAAAAATCTAAATATAAAATCTTTCTTAAATGAGTTTGGCGGCAGAGATTTTCTCATTTGAGTATATCATTCATGATGATATTGGATCATCTAGGATGATTTGCTTAATCTAGTAGACTTAACATAGGAGCCCTAATTAGGGTTTCTATTTTTAACTAATCCTCCAGGATGATATGGGATCATCTTGTATGATGTGATCAAAATAGAGAAACATTAAACTTATAGAATTTCTCCCCCTGAGTGTGTGTGTGCTAGGTTACTTTGCATTAGGATCCACCTTATTATATTTGACTCAAAAAAAAGATAAAAATCATTAGAATTACAATTACAGACTAACTAAGTCCTAATCTACCCAAACTTGAGCTGGTTTGAATTGCAATTGACCTTGTGAACCTGAAAAGTCAGTAGCAGGGCAACCAAAATAGTTGTATAGTAGTAGAAGTAGTAAGATAACATGAATGCTAGAAATGGTTGCTATCTTCAAAATTATAATCCTTGACTCCAGATTTGCAACAATCTCCCCCTTTTTGATGATGACAAATATTTATTAGGAAATTCAACTCAAGTATATTAATAAGATTGAAACATAAAATAAAGGAGAATAATATGAACTAAGTAGTGCAAATTTTACTAAGAACAAACAACAGTAGTACAAGAAACAATAATATAATGAAATAATAAGAATACTAACACTAACATTACTCTCCCTTTCGACATCACAAAAAAAGAAACAAAAATGAAATACAAAGAAGAAAATAAAAAACAGAAACTACCAATAGTACAAAAAAATATCAAACAAACTACAAGTAAAAAATTAAACATAAAACAACGAAAGGATGATAAAAAAACCAAAAGAAATGAAAAAAACATTTTTTTTATCAATGCAAGAATATGATAAATTTTTCATGTGATTGAATTAAAATTTATAAGAAATGAAATAAACATCGTTGAAATCTTAAAAATGGTAGAACAACCGATTATGTTAACCCCAGCTCGAACTTTTTATAGGCCAAACCATATATTGAAAACAAAGATCTAAATAAAAAAAAGCTATTGGATAAGAAAACGTGATCAGTTCAAAACTTTGTTTTGGAAAAATATCTTATAGAATAATATAACAAAGAAATTAGTCACAATCTTGAATTTTGAAATTATTTTTGTGAAAATATCAAGTGACTCATGAATTTTTCTAGGATTTAAAGGTTTTAAAGAGAAGTAAGCTTGTTTTCTTATGGAATCATTTTGTGCCTCTGATCAATTGGTTAGCACTTTGCGCGTCTTTTAATTTTTCATACACTTTATGTATCTTTCAATTTTTTTGGCGATCATTGCGCATCTTTTTAGTTTTTTTATTTGGCTTATTTTATGCCTCTTATTATTTTTCGAAGCTAGCTCCCTTTCAAAACTTTTAAATACTCTCAATTATGAGAATATCTTCTAGATATTAGAAAAAAAAACTCACTCTCTAATATAAAGAGATGAAAATCATAAAGCATAATCAAATTCATATGATAAATGCAACAACAAAATTAAGAAAGCTTGAAAGTAATTTAATGATTTTGAACATAATTTATATAAGATAGATTACTATAAAAAGATAGAAAAGGTCTCAATTGTAAAATCTAGTTATTAATTTGAGATAAATTTTTATTTAGAAAAGAAAATTACATCGCTAAAAGGAGTTAGAGGAAGGGAAATAATCAACGATGTTTCTCCCTTTAACTGATTTAGGAATGTCAATCATTGATTACAAATTTAAAAAAAAGGCAAAAAAATATCATTTCAGCAGACCAAAAGAAAACTGAAAGAAATAATAACATAAATAATGAAATCATGAAAAGATAGCAGTAGATAAACAAAAATCAATAATCAAAATGAAAATGAAAGAAAGATCAGAAAATAGAAAATTTAGAGTTATGAAATCATTAGGTTCATACATTTATGTCAATCACTCTCAATCTGGTCCTTAAGATGCTGAATATATCAAAGGCCAATGGTTTAGTAAAGATGTCAGCTAGTTGGATTTTAGATGCTACATGGTATAGCTCAATGTCTCCTTTGGTAACATGATCCATAATAAAGTGATGTCCTATGTCAATGTGTTTGGTTCTTGAATGTTGGATAAGATTTTTAGAGATGCAGATGTCACTAGTGTTATCACATAAAACTTAAATTGTGCCAATCAATAATACTAAATCTAAAATTTGTTGCTTCAACCAAAGCACTTGGGCCCACAAAACTTTCTAAGGCAATATACTCAGCTTTAATAGTGAAAAGTGTAATAGAGTTTTATTTTCTAATGGACTAGGAGACTAAGGACTATCCTATAAGTTGGCAAGTTCTAGAGGTGCTCTTTCTATCCACCCAACATCTTACAAAAATCAGAATTAGAATATCCAATAATTTTAAAAGAAGTGTTGTACCTAAGATACTAGATTCCTAAGTTTTGAGTCCCTAATAGATATCTAAGGATTCTCTTAACTACAGTTAGGTGGGATTCTTTATGATCAGCTTCAAATCTAACGCAGAGACAAATACTAAATATTATATCTAGTTGACTAATAGCCAAGTAATGTAATGATCCAATTATTCCTCTGTACTTATTTTAATCAATAGATTTTCCATTTGAATCCTTATCTAATTAGACACTGGAGCTCATAGTAGTGTTTATTGGCTTGGCTTTATCCATTTTATATTTCTTCAAGATGTTCTTAGTATATTTTGATTGATTAAAAAAGGTCCCATCATCCATTTTTCTTATGCTAAACTCCAAAAAGTAGGATAATTCTCCTATCATTCTCATCTCAAACTCTTTACCCATTATTTTATAAAAATTATTACATAAAATTTTATCAGAAGATCCAAAAAGTATATCATTAACATAGATCTCGACAATGAGTAAATCATCTCATACTTTCCTTAGAAAAAGGGTGGTTTCTATGCACTCCTTAACAAACTCCCTATCTAGTAGGAATGTGTTAAGCCTCTCATACCAAGCTCTGGGTGCCTATTTTAATCCATAGAAGGCCTTTTTTAATTTGAGATCTTCATTTGAAAATTAGGAATTCTCAAAACCTGGGGGTTGTTATACAAACACACTTTCTTTTATTGCCCCATTTAAAAAGGCACTATTGACATCTATTTGGAAAATGCTTAAATCCCTTATAACATACAAAGGCTAGTAGCACTCTAATGTCTTCCAATCTAGCTACATGGGCAAATGTCTCCTCAACCTTCAATTTGGTTGTACCCCTTAGCCACCGATCTTTCCTTATTCTTAACCACCACACCATAATAATTCATTTTATTCTTAAAGTCATATTTGGTTCCTACTACACTTTGATCCTTAGGTCTTTTTACTAACTCTCAAAAATCATTCCCAACAAATTGGTTAAGCTCTTCTTGCATAACTAAGATCCAGAATTCATAAAAAAGGGCCTAATTAATGTTGGTGGGTTCAGTCATTGAGATGAAGGCCGAGTGGTTAACTTATTTTCTAAGTTCATGCCTAGTTCTAGCACCTTCAAAAGGATCTTCTAGGACCAGTTCTTTAGGATGACTCGAAGAATATCTTCAATCTCTAAGCAAAGTGTTTTGAGGTTCTACCCTTTCCTCTAGATTTGTGGTTTCTACTCCTTGGGTAATCTCACCTACTTCAGCAGTGTTTTGAGGTTCTACCCATTCCTCCAAATTTATTTTTTTTACTCAGATAATCTCACCTTCTTCATTTTCTTCCTCAACTCTAGACTTCTTAGTATTTGATTCATCAAAGACTATATGAGTAGTCTCCTCCACTGAATTCCTCTTATTGATCACTCTAAAGAATTTCCCCACACTTGAATAGCCTAAGAATACTCCATCAAATTTTAGGTTAAACTTTCCTTAGAGTGATTTCCTATTATTTAGAATGAAAATATTACAACCAAAGATGTGGAGGTAAGAAAGGTTGGGAGTTCTATCCTTAATGATATCATATGGTGTCTTATTCAGTTTGGATCTAACATTCACCCTATTCAACACATAAAAAGTTATGTTTACCACTTTAGCCCAAAAGAATTTTGGAAGTGAATACTCAGTAAGCATGGCATGGCTACTAAGGCATGTTCTTGTTTCAGCAACCTTGGAGCTAGTTGTGACTTTGTTTCTGTTTCAAATCTTATATTCTCAAACTCTCCACTAGGGTCACTATGAATGGTCAAGATCTCATAACCTAGTTTTTTCTGAATCTAAGTGGAGAAAGATTTAAATTTATCAAATAACTCACTATTATGTGACAGAAATCTAATCCAAGTAAACCTCGAGTAGTCATCGACTATCATAAATTCAAATACTTTTCCCCTTAAACTTGTAGTGCTAACAGGTTTAAACAAATCCATGTGAAGAACTTCTAAAGGTTTAGAGGTGCTAATGTCCCTAATGGAATGGAAAGAGGATTTGACTTATTTTCCTAGTTCATATGCATCACACAGGTGGTCCTTAGTGAAATTAAGCTAGGGGTTCCTCTCACTAAGTCATTTTGTGTTACTTTTCTAAGTGTTTTCTTACTAGCACGACATAACCTCCTATGCCACAACTAAGTCTCATCAACAACAATTTTTAAACAAAAAGATATAACACAATTAATATTATTTAAATCAAGCATGTAAACATTATTAATCTTTTTTTCATGCAAAATAGTATTGTTATTCAAGCTAATGATGCATGTGTTTGACAAAATTTTTTAATAAAGCCTTTATCGTAAAACTGACTGATGCTGAGCAACTTGTGTTTCAATCCATCGATAAGAAAAAATATTTTCAATCAAAAAAAGATTCTTGGAGTTTTTTAATTATACATGCAAACACCACTTTCCTAGTGGTATTATCTCCAAGAGTTATCTTGCCTCCAGCCCTCTCCTCCAATAAAATGAATTGATTAGCATCTCTAGTCATACGGCATGAGCATTCGCTGTCCAAGTACTACATGCACTCATGTGGCCTTGTGCGAGAGCACACCTAAAAAATCATCAAACATTATATTTAGGACCCTAAAAAAGTTTAGGATCCTTCTTATGAAAAGAATAATGCAATAAATGTGTATTATGATATAAATTATGTATGTAATTTGGGTCTCCACACCTAATGTGTACTACAGTGAATAGTACAAGTGTGTGAGATATGTCTTAGCGTGTCACATAAAAAATATCTAACATCAGGAAAAGGGTTTACTAGTCTACTCGGGTTATAGTGCCTCTTCCTTAGCTTGAATGATGCATGTGTTGCAATCCATGACCCCTAGTCTGAGTTTTTTATGATGACAAATAATGTTTATTGAATTGTCTTTTTCTTCGTTAAATACTTTGAATGCTACTCTTGTATGTACGTACTAACTTTTCAGAGAGACTACACATTGCTTAAGATAACAGAAGACTCGATACTAGATAAAATAGGATGTGAAGGAGTCTATAAATTTGTATTCTTTTTTTTATTTCTTTATTCTTTGAGTCTGGCCATAAAAAGTGTATTCAAACTGAGTAACCACACACACACACATAGGGAAGAGTGTTTTTTAAGGGAAATTTTTTATTTTTCTTCGTAGATCGTACTATACGATTTTAAATCATAATATACAAAAAATTATGACTCAATGATTATATTCTATAAACTAATCATATTATACGGTCATTATCATATTGTATGATTTGTTTTCAATCTGAAACCCTAGTCACCAGATTAATTTAAGCAAGTTTTTAATCTTTGAATTTTGAACGGATCATATTGTATGATCCTATCGTACCGTATGAACATTTGAATACTTACTAAAATTAACCCCAAAATAATTAAATTAAAGTAATTAATGATTGGTAATCGTACTATACGACCATACGGTATGATGAACCGAGGCTATTTTTTGTCATCCTAAAGATTGCGCCAGACAAAACCTTGATTTTTAAACTAATCATACTGTATGATATAAACATCATTTCAGACAACCTGAATATTTTCTCACATCATACAGTACAAGTTTGATCATACCATATGATGAATAGAGGCAATTTTTTATCATCCCAATATTTATCATGTACGAACAGAAAAAGTTTAACACACCGTATTAGACAATATTTATATTATATTATATGATGTATTTGAGAATTATTATTTGTTCATACTCCTTCATACCAGGATGAAAGCTATTTTGAACTGATCATACTGTATAATATGTGATCATACTGTACAAATTAGAATGGCTAAATTAAAATTTGAGGGTTTCTTGAAGCCTGATATTTAGGTATTGCTTTTATTTTTTGAAAAGAGAAAGGAATGTGACAAAGGAAGGGAAGTCTTGAGAGGGAGATTCTTTAAGGGATTTAGAGCTTGTGTGAGGGGAAGGAGAAGGTGAGTTTGTGAGAGAGAATGAGATGTAAGAAGATCACACGGTTTCACTAAGCCTACTGCATGGTTGTTCCTCCTATGGCCTGAGTAAATCTTGTGGGAGCTCTCTAGGGGGAGAGCCTTCAATAACAACATACTCAAATGTCATCTTCCTTCTTCTTTAGGATGGAGAAAAATAAGTAGGTCCACTATAGTCACCGGAGGGTGACATAGCGTCTGGCTCTCCGCCACACTGGGGAAGGTGAAAGTAAGTTTGTGTAAAGGCTTCTCTGCGTTCCTGTGGGGGCAGAAGGAGAATTACTTTTGAGTAGTGAAATTCTTGGAGTGAAGGACTCCGGGGAGTGGACGTAAGTCAAGTAACTGAACCACTATAAATCTTTTAGTGTGCACTTTCTATTAATTGCGTTTTATTTTTTATTGCATTTAAAGTTGGAATAACTTCTTGGTGAGAATTTGATTTTGGTACTTCATTGTGTGATTTAAAATTTCATCACCACTATTGCAATCATTTTTTATTCACTAGCTTCAAATTCAATTTAGTTAAGTTATTTTTGAAATTCATATATAAATTAGAACTCCTGTTTAGGCTTTGTTCTTTATTTCAAAAATATCAATTCACCCCCTCTCCCCCCTCTTAGTGCATCTCGTACTTTTAATTGGTATCAGAGAGAGGTTTCAAAAATAATGTTTCATAAAACCTTGAAAAAATCGATCAAGGCACATTTTGGTAATCGTAATACTATGGAGGGTTATTCTATAACTTGTCCACCATTGTTTGACAACATATTATTTGATGTTTGGAAAATTTGATTATCTATATTTTTATAATCTATAGACTATTGCATGTGGATGTTGGTACAAGAAGGATACACAACACCTTTTAAACTTTTGAATGGCATTAAAATAAAAATAGCATTTAGTGAATGGAGCATTGAGGATAGGGATCTAGCATAATTAAATGCTAAATACTTGATTTTTTTTCTTTTGTGCATTAAAATTAGAAGACTACATGAGAGTGTCCACTTGTGCAACTAGTAAGGAGATCTAGGATAGATTGTGTATCACGTATAAAGGAACTAGTGAGGATAAACAGTCTAGATTAAATTTTTTATTGCATGATTATGAACTCTTCCGCATGAAACCTAGCAAATTTATATATATATATATATATATATATATATATATATATATATATATATATATATATATATACACACTAGCTTCAACCAGATAGTGACATCCTTGCATGCACTAGGTAGAGAGATTTTTAATTCTAAAAAAGTCAATATAGTTTTGAGATGATTACCGAGTTATTATGATGCTAAAATCACAACAATTTCAAAATCCAAAGATTTAAATGTTTATTCAATTGACAATTTACTTGGGTCACTCATTGCTTATGAGCAAGGAGTGAGTCAAAGGCAAAATGATGCAAGAGAGAAGAAGAATGAGTGAATCAGTATTTATATCATTAACCTTCAAGGCTATAGTTTTCTCCTTTTTTTCTCACCTGCATCAAGCTGCCTTTGGTTCACTCCTTACTCATAAGCAATTAGTGATCCAAGTAAGTTATCAATTGAATAAACATTTAAATTCTTAGACTCAGTTATAGCAGTAATCTTAGCATTAAAGGAAAAAGGCAAGCATCTTAGCATCAAAGGACTAAGTTATTATTAATAGTATGCTTTTATTTTATTTATCCTTTGCTTAAAAAAAATTCTTACGTGATGCCAAATATTAGTTTTAGGATGAAAAAAAATTATTTAAAGCTTGCAATGACCAAATTAGTAGGAGATGTGCCCCCTAGGAATATGTACAACCCATAATTAGGGATGTTATGATTTTCATTATGGAGGGCATTTTGAAGGATTTAAAACTTCTTTTAAGATACTCCAATTAGGATTTGACTGGCCTACTTTATTTAAGAATGTCAATAATTATGTTAAAAAATGTGATCAATATCTAAGAGTAATCTATATTTCTAAAATAAATGAAATGCCCTTGAATTATAATTTGGAGATTTAGATATTTGATATTTGGGGATTAGATTTCATGGGACTATTTGTGACATCCTATGGATGTAAGTATATTCTTATTGTTGTTGATTATATATCAAAATGAGTTGAATGAGTGGTAACCCCTCGAACTAATGTTAAGCTTGTACTTAATTTTTTAAAGGAAAATAATTTTTCAAGATATCGGATGCCAAGAGTTCTAATAAGTAATGGAGGAAGTCATTTTTATAATAATAGAGAAAAAAGAATATTAAGAAAACATGATATTCATTATAAGGTTGAAATAGCTTATTATCCCTGACTAATGGCCAAGCTGAAATAAGTTATATGGAGATTTAAAAATTTTTGAAAAAAATAATCAGTTCTAATAGGAAAGATTGGGCTATTCAATTAGATGATACATTATGAGCCTGTAGAACTGCTTTTCAAACTCTTCTTGGCATGTCTCCCTATAGGTTAGTCTTTAAAAAGCTTGCTACCTTCTTGTAAAATTAGAGCATAAGGCATTCTAGACTAGAAAATAGTTAAATTTCAACATTATGGTAATAATATAAGAAAAAAAGAGTGATATAGTTGAATGAATTAGAAGAATTTAGAAATGAGGCTTATGAAAATACCAAGATTTATGAAGATAAAATTTAAAAGTGGCATTATCGTAAGCTTCTTAAGAAATAATTTACCCCTATACAAGATGTTTTTCTTTTTAATTTCAAATTAAAATTATTTATAGGAAAACTAAAATCTAAGAAGTTAGGAACATTCACTATTATAAAAGTATTCCTTATGGAGTTGTTGAATTTCATGATAAGAAAAATTTGCATATTTTTAAAGTCAATGGTTATATACTAAATCCTTATTTAGGTCGGGACATAGAGCATTTGAGAAATATCACTGAGTTGGTTCATCTTCAAATGCATAATTGGTATAATCTGGCTAAAAACAAAAACTTAGTGCTCATGGGAGACAACCTACTTGTATTTTGTGTTTGAAATTCTTTTTAATTATTTAGTACTTTTCTTATGTGTGGTGTTATCATTATTTTTATTTTTATGTTTAGTTATGTTAGTTTACTATTTGTTTATATTATGTCATTCTATTATTTATATTTAATTAAATTTCTTTGAACTTAAAACTGTTATAAATTATCCTCTACATATACTTGCACCTTCATTATTTATTTAGCCAAAATAAAAATGATAATTAAAAATTATGTAAAATTAGGATAATAATAAAAAAAAGATAATAGTTTCAATGAACAATGTAAAATAATTCATAATTTTAAAAGCTTAATAATTAACTAATATATATCACTTAAGCTATTAACTTGATTTAAATTTTGAAACTATACACTAATGCATTGACCACTAAATTAAAAAATGAATAATTAAGTTAAAGGAAAATATGTAGGAAGCTTAAATTAGGAAGATTATAGTAAACTTGAAATAAGAATTAATGATCTTATTGAATCCTTATATTAAATCAATTAGGATTACAAGAAGATGATATCTAAAATGGTATTCAAAATTATTAAATATGTACTCCAAATTATGAAAGAATGAAATTTATGAAAAATTTAGAAAGAGATATGTCAAAGGAAGAAAGATAAGTATATTCAAAAATTGGTATCGGTTGAAGCTTAAGTTCAAATGCATCCTAATACCTAAATAAAAAAAGACAAGATATGTAAACTAGCACATATGAAGGCGCACTAATGAAATTCCAATTTAACTATAGGTACAACTAATCTTTAAGTTATATTATTCATTTCTTATTTCAGAGGTCAATTTTATATTTACATACATAGTGGATAAATTCAATACAAGCAATAGCAAGGATGACTGATTGGGATAATTATTATGACTTTTTAAATAAGAATTATAACTTTGTTTATCCTGAATTAGTTATAGATTGTAATGTATTATCTTATATTTTAGTTATTTTAAATTATCAATTTTACTTTGACTATAAAATGATCAATATGTAATTATTACCATTACTTAAGTACAAGCAAGAGCTTAAGATGGGAGAAATTTGTCAAGTATAAATTGTGTATTTTTATTGTGTTTAAATTTTATAAAAATTTATTATTTTAGTTTATGTTTGTCCAAAAAATATACCTAAAAATGCAAAAAAACTACAAGTGTTGAATAGTTCTGCAGCATCATCATTAAAAGTTTTGTAGCATACACTTTCACAATACCCCATCCCCATATTTAGACACGGAAGAGCCATGCTCTCTATTTTCCAGTGCAATGGTGACACCAAGGTCAGCTTCATATTGTAACACGACGCTATTGTGCCCAAAATTCTACACCACAGCACTCCATCCTAAGAAAAATTATCACTAGAGTGTCAAGCATTCTAAAGCCTCATTGTTGAAATTCACATTCAAGCACTGAATCTCTCAAATTTTGGAGCATCATATTGGAGTAGTAGCCAACTTGATGAGTTGTACCGACTCAACCAAAAGACGTTCCATTTCAAACATTAACCATGCCAAGTCATCCAGCACCGCATCGATGCCAATATTACAGCATTGAGGTGCTAGTTCATTTAATATCATTGTTGCGCCATCTTGTTGAGCATTGTGGTCCTTAAACATATCTCTTTACTTATTATAAAATAATTTTATAATTATATTACTTAGAGAGCTCTCTCACTTAAGAAATTTTATAATTTTATGTGTGCTTCTTTAGTGCCCCCTTAGAGTAAAACCTAAGGGAGGCTAATGAAGTGCATAATACTTTTATTATGGAGATCTTATCCTATTTGTGTAAGAAACTTTGTGGTTTGAGAAAGGATTGTGGGGAAGATCATTTGAACCTTTTGAGTGATAATTTTCTTATTACTTCTCTTCATTTAAGTCATATAATGGAAAGCATGTAATTAACATCTAGTGTGATGTATAACCTCAATGGAGGAATACTAGAATAATTAAAAGTATTAAAATTGAATGTTGTCTTGCCTAGATATAAGATGTTTAATGTTTTATGTTCTATGGAGATTAAAAAAACTATAGGAATTTCATAAACTTTTCTTTTCACCCTTACAAAGCTCAATAGAGATCTATGGATGCATGCATTCTAATTCATATCTAAAAATTGAGAATATCAATAGGAAAAAACTATGTTATTTATATTCATTAGTCCAAACACTATAATTTCATAAGTTTTAAAATCTCTTTGAAAAATTTTCTTTCACTAGCAAAAAATTCAAAAAATATATTTTTTTATTTTACTACGGTAAATTAAGCATTTAGATTAAATAATATTACTTTAATTTTAATTAAGTAGAACACTTCCTCGTGAGATTGACACTCTACTTTATCACTTTATTACTTGATTCAATACATATAATTATATATTTTAGTGTACTTTCATTAATTTTATATCAAAAAAATCTAAGCCTATTTTAACTCAGCAAGTCACATCTTAGCCCACCATAATCATTAAGCAAGCTCCTCAATGCATGCATCTTTAAATTGAACAATAAATATCTAAGTAAAAAAATTGGTCGAGGCTAAATTTATCCTATCGGAACAACTTGCCTCTTGGGTAGCTAGCGTCATGCCAGTTTGAAAGAAAAATAGTCAAATTCAAGTTTGTGTTGACTATAGGGACCAGAATAAGGCATTTCCCAAATATGAGTTCCTATTGCGTATATTAGAACTAATGGTTTTCCTTGCCTCTTTCTATGGTATTTTATCATTTATTGGATGGATTATCAAGATATAACCAAATCAAGATGGCTTTAGAAGATGAGAGAAATATTGCATTCAGAACTCCTATAAAACTCTTCTATTACAAGGTATTGCCATTTGTTCTTAAAAATATTGGTTCAACTTCCTAGCACACCATGATTAACATCTTCAATGATCTCACTCATAATCAAATGTAATGATATAATAATGATTTGGTTATTAAAAGTAAATTCAAATAGGCCCATCATTATGATTTAACAACTTTCATTGAATTGTTGCATCACTACAATCTCAAAATAAATCTCCTAAAGTGTGGCTTTAGTGTTACCTCAGGAAATATTTTGTGTTTTTTAGTGAGGTATCTTGGAATTAAAATTGGTCTTTCTAAGATTAAGGCCATCTTAAGCCTGCCACCTCCAAAGAGCCTTACTCAGTTAAGGTCACTTCAAGGTAGGTTAGCATAACTAAGATGGTTCATATCAAATCTCACTAAAAGATGTCTTACTTTTTTCCATTTTGGCTAAGAAAGAATCTAATTTAATCTAAGATATAAAATGCCAAAACTCCTTTAAAAGAATTAAGTAATACTTAACAAATCCTCTAGTCTTGGTTGCTTTAATTCATGTGAAGCCATTGATCTTATGCACCACAGCTTTGGATGATTCACTGGATGTCTTTTTTACTCAAGTCAACAAAGAGGGAAAGGAAAATGCTCTCTATTATCTTAGGAAGTGACTCATTCCAACAAAAATAGATATCCTCTAATTGAGAAATATTATCTTGCCTTAGTTATTTTGCTCAAAAATTAGTCATTATATGCTTTCTCATCATGTAAGTCTAATCTCAAGAATAAAGCTTTTATAATATCTTATGACCCGGGCTACATTGTTAGAATATTTGGCACGGTGGTCTATGATATTTTTTCAATTTAAAATAACCTTCATTCCCCTGTGTGCGATGAAAGGACAAGTTATTACCGACTTTCTTGTAGCACATCCACTTCTAATAGTCTCCTCTAAATGATGATTTATCTAATGAGTAATTCATGAGTTTAGAAGACCTGATCATTCTATATGGAAATTATATTTTTATGGTGCATCATCTTCTTAATGAGTCGAAGCACCAATCTATTATTCCAGGAAAAGTTGGAATCAGTCTGATGTATTTAACACTAAAAAAGGAATGATCTATTTATTCTAATACCTATCATAGCCATGCAAAAATAACAAATTTTAATATGAAGCTATAATAATTGGTTTAAAACATATAATATTAATGGAAATAAAATAAATCAAAGTCTTTGGAGAATCTCAGTTGGTTATTTACCATATTATAGAAACCTACAATGTTCTGAATTCAAAACTCCTTAAATGTCATCAATACACAAAGTACCTTCTTGAAAAGATTCCTATTATTACTTTCTATTTAATTCCTTTGAAATAAATTCAATGGAAGATGCCTTAGCAAAGCTAAAAAAAAAAATTGTCTAAAGGAGGACTATATTTCTATAGAAGTTTGGGCTTGTTAGGTCTTGGCTCCTAAAGATTTTGAGCACATCACTAAAAAATCTTCTAAAATTATATCCACCTCTATAAAAAATGATGAAGAAAATAATTGGAGATAACCATACATTGATTGTTTGCAAGAAGGTTAACTTATGCATGAAAATATATTTTCCCATCAAATTAGAAAGTGTGCTCTTTCATATGCACTCATTAATGAAGCATTGTAGCACCACTAATTAAATTAGGTGTGGCTAAGTTATTTAAATATATGTGAAGCCTTAAAGATCATAAATTAGGTACATACTAGGTTATGTGGTGCTCACCGATGTGGTCCCAAAATAAAATATAAAAATAAAAAGATTTGAATGTTATTGGCCTACTATGATTGAACATTGTATGAATATAGCAAGAAGTTATTATCAATACCAAGTGCAGTGTGTTTTTACATCAACCACTTAATATTTTATATCCCATCATAGATTCTTATCCCTTCAAAAGTTGGGGCGCATATATGATCGAGCATATTGATTCTTCTTCTTCAAAGGATCATAGCTTTATTTTAACTATGACTGATTATTTTTCAAAATAAGAAAAAATAATTCCATATATCAAGTAACATCACACAACATAATGAAATTTTTTTGTGACTATATCATATATAGATTTGATGTACCCCATAGAATTATATTCAATAATGGCATGAATTAAAGTTGACCAAATAAATAATTTTGCAAGATGCCATTGCATTGATTGAAGATAATCAACAATATTTTACCCACGGGCTAATTGAGATTGACTAATACCTACAATAAAACTTTGGTATAAATCATAAAAAAGACCTTAGACGGTAATAAAAACCTATGGGATGAGAGGTAAGTGGAAGCCTTGTGGGCCTATCAGACTACTTATTGGGAGCCTAACCCAAACAACTTTATTTTCCTTAATAAATGACTTTTAGGCTATCCTCCCAGTGAAAGGGCAGCTTGCATCACTAAGAATTGTTTTCCAAAGTCAAAGCACAACTGAAAAAAATGCCATACAATGGTTGGAGGAACTCAAAGGTCTTGAAGAACATCGCTTGCGAGCTAAACAAAATTTCGAATTATATAAAACATGAATGGTTCAAGCGTATGATAAATTGGTTATCCCAAGAAATTTTTAAGTAGGAAACTTAGTCATGGTTCTTCAGAGACTTATTCTAACCCATAAAATTTTTTTATGGAAAGTTTGAAACAACTTGTAAGGATCATTTATCATAGAGATAATTTATGTGGGAGGATCTTATTACTTGATTAATTGAAGGAAATCACCCAATATTTTTTATCAATGGGTGTTTCTTCAAAAAATATCATACTTGATGTAAATCAAATCCAAAATAAATAAAAAATCTTTATTGTTAAGAAATTCTTAAAAATGATCCTGCATATTCAAATCTCTATCTAAAATCAAAATCATTCCATCCAAAAATCCATCTCAATTTCAATCAAAATCAAAATTGAATCTCAATTTCAAAATTCATATTTCAAAATCTAATCAAAATCAAACTTCTTTTTAGTCCTTCAAGGTTAGGTGTCAATATGCATCACTCCCTTAAGATTAAATCCACTAGTATTAAAGCAAGCCTCTTATGCACCATCCTGGCATCAAAATCAAAAGAAATATTGATAATTTAGAAATAGGTGTGTCCATGAACTTCCTATTTCCTAAGATCTTGACTAATTAGAGTTGAATTAAACCTGCTGGGCCCTATCATAGCTTAGTCATTCTTTAAATAAATTAAGGTTAAGCATGATTCCCTATGTTTCATTCCCTTAAGATTAAATCTATTAGTATTAGAGCAAGCCCTTTGTGGCACCATCCTAGCATCAAAATTAAAAGAAATCCAAATCTTTTAGGAATAGGTAAAGTCCATTAGCTTCATATTTATTAAAATCTTGATTAACTACTATTAGATTAAGCTTTTATGCCCCATCATATCTTAATAATCCAATTCTTAATTATCTTAAATCTTGAGTGTGAACATTCAATATAGGTTGAAATGAGATAATGTCTTACAAAACACTAGAGAGAGAAGCTCTTTTTTTTGGAAAAAGACGGAATTTGAATTCCTTCTTCACACATTTTTCAGCTCAGTTCAAATGACATCGGAGGGTCACCGGCAACCTTCAGCTGGTGGCTCCTTCAACGTTCACCCACCCACCACTCCATCTCAGAATTTGTCTCGACTGGTAGCAGGTTTGTCTCCTCCAGCCTTTGGGGATTTCGATTTTGATAATGATGCAAAAATTAAGTTTAAGAAGGAACATCCTCTAATTATAAATGAAGGAGGATTACTGAATGTAAAAAAAATAATTTGAAGTTTTTGGAAAGGGCAAAAATGTTTTGTTGAAAAGTTTAGTTAAAAATCAATCTTCTGTGGATGAGGTCAGAAATTACAAAGTTTTTATTAATGCTGATTTTGGTGCATCATCTTCTCCCACTTCAAAATTTGATTCCATCCGAAATGGTTTGTTGAAGCTCTATGAAAGTGAAGCTACTATGGAATGGGATGCTGAGAAGATTAAATTGAAGTCTGTTCTTTTTTTAAATGTTCAAAATATGGATGCTTTGGTAGAAAGTGATGTTTCGGCTGAAAAACCCCATTAAAGTAAAAACTTTTTTGAATCATTCAAGTTCAGACCTTAACAAAGTTCAGAACTGTGAATCAGGTGAACTGGGTAATTGCAATTTGACAACAAAGAGTTTGGATGTTCCCAAACCGCAATCTAGTAATATGATGAAGAATGCTTCGAGCAAAAAGTCTAATATAAAAGTAATTGATCTAAATCTCAGTGAATGATTCATTGAAAATTGGATCAGTAGTGAAGCTTCATACTGAAAATGAATTGGAATACTCAAATAGACTTTTCAAAAATATTTGGTAATCAAAATCTTTGGGGATAATATTCCTTTTCATATCATAAGTATGGAGTTGAGAAGTCAATGGCGTGTTTTTGGCCAATTTCATTTGACCTTACTTGGAATGGGTTGGGTTCTTTATGTATTTGATGATCCAGAACCCATAAACAAGGTTTTTACTACTAGATTGTGGTATGTAATTGGAAATATAGTGGGAATGGATAGATGGTCGCCGTCATTTTCAACTACTTCTTTTTTGAAGGACTGATTTCTCCTATATGGATTTGAATGCCTAATCTCCAGTTGTAGTGCTGGGATGAGATTAATGAGTGTAGGATTGCATCCTTGGTGGGTATTCCTTATTTGATTGAAGGAAACATGTTCAATGGGGTAGAAGAGAAATCTCAAGAATTTTTGTCCGAGTTAAACTTGATGAAAAATTACCTTTGGGTGTATGGGTTGAAGGAAACTTGGGTAAATTCTACCAAAGTATTGAATACGAAAGATTACCAACTTTTTTCTTCACTTGTGGGTAGATAGGTCATTTGAAAGATAATTGTGCTAGAAGTGGATTAGCATCTTGCCAAGCTCTGGTTAACATTGGAAGTCAAGCTATGAATGTGGATGTTGATGTTGATAATAGGAAAAATTGATGAATCTACTGATGCTGGTAGAGACGGTTATGGACCTTGGGTCCATGTGAATTATGGAATGAAGAATTTCAAAAGGCAAATTTCAATTTTAAGGGGAATCAATTAACTAAAGGAAATGATGTAAAGTGTTTTTAAGGACAGTTAATCAAAGTTGCATAGAAGATACCATAATCTATAAATACTAATGCTATTACTGATAAGGTCTCTATTGTTGCAGAAAGTAACAAATCAGGTACAAGAAGTGGAAATCTTGAAGTTGCTGAGAAGATCCTTAATGTTGAAAAGAAAATTTGGAAGTTGTTGAACAAACTTTTTATAATGATGTGAAGGGAAATTTAGAAGTAAATTCTGGAATTCTAGGAGATCAAACCGAAGATAAAAGATGTGTGAAGGATAGAGATGGAATTTAGAACTATGTGGAGCTTCAATCGTCTGATGAAATTGTAAATTGTATGGCTCTCAATTCAAATGGAATAAATGTTATGGCTCAGGAAGGGGAGATTGTTGAAATGGATGAATCTCCTGTGAATTCAATTAAGTATACTAAATGTTGTGATAACATAGCAAATCCAGTTGTTATGATGAATGTTGAGTTAAACAATAATAAAGGGGGGTTCTACTATTATTAAAAAAAAGGTGCTAAGCAGTTGAAAGGACTGGGGCCAATTAAATTAGTTTTTAGAAGTAGAAGAGTGAATGGTGATATAAGGGAGAAAGTGTGGAACTCTTCCCCTCTTATCCAATAATGGCTTCAATAGTATTATGGAATTGTAGAGGAGCTAGAAAAAAGAAAGCTTCTCTATATCTTAAGGAGGTGATGAAAGACAATGATGTTATTTTTTTTTTTTTTGTGGGGTTATTGGAATCAAAATTGGCCTCTATTGATAATAGTCATGTTAGCTCTTTGATTGGTACTTGTTGGGACTTTTTCAAGTTCCTTCAAAAGGGTTTTTTGGAGGTTTTGTGGTAATCTAGAAAAACAAGTTGGTTACTTTCAGTATTTTGGAGTTGTCTTCTCAATTTATTATTGGTGATTTGGATGTTGCTAACAAAGGTAGATGGAGGTAGCTACCATTTATGGTAGTAAAGATGTTTATAGAAGAAGGTTCCTTTAGGAGAGGTTGGAAGCTTATGCTAGTATTGATTTTCCTATGATAGTAGGTAGTGATTTCAACTGTCTACTTACTAAGGAAGATAAGAGAGGCGGAAGAAGATTTACTTTCTCCTTGGGTCATAAAGAGATGAAAACATTCCTTACTTGCAATGACCTTCATGAGGTTAGTTGTGTGTGTTGGCCGGACATTTACATGGTGTAATAATAAATCGGGTACTGATCAGATTCTTGAAAGGTTGGACAAATGCTTTGTGAATTATCTAGCTCTAAGTTCTTCTCATTGTTTGGTGGTTAGGCACCTACCAAGAGTGGCATCAGATCATTTCCCTATTTTTTGAAATCTATTTGGAATTTTCCATTCAACTAAAAGAACTATTAAATTTGAAGACATATGGGCCTCTTTTTCGGCCTTAGCTGCTATGGTGAGGAAGTCATAGAATTTGAGAAAAGATGGGAGATTCTTTCAAATTCTTAATCAAAAGTGAAAGAGAGCTTTGAAATCTCTATTTTATTGGAGTAGATCAAAATTGAACTGTTTAAATCAACAAAAGAAGACACTAAAGAAAGAAATCCTGGAACTTCAACTTAAAGAAGCAAATAATGGTTTACTCTCAAGTGAAAACATTTGGTGCCTGAAGTCTAAAATTAATGAGCCAAACTCAACTTTGCTTCGCCTTAACACTTGGTGGAGTCAACGTGCAAAAGTTAGATGGATGGTTGAGGGAGATTGAAACTCCATATTTTTTCAGTCCTTTGCTAATGCTAGGAGAAATTCCAATTTTATCTTCAGCAAAAAAGATGAAAATGGATGTACTGTGGAGGACCAACACCAGATTGAAGGAGTTCTGCTCAGTTTTTTCAAAGGAAAATGGTGTGAAAGGGATTGTTCTTTGGATGGTTGGCCCAAACCATGGAGATGTCTGTATGAGGAGGATAAAAAATTATTGAATAAAGGTTTCTCTTCAGAAGAAGTGGAGAGTGTGATTAGGCAATCCGAGCAGTACAATGCACTAGGAAATGATGGCATATCATACTCCTTTATTAAAAGTTATTGGTCAATTATAAAAAAGAGGATTTCTTGAATGCTTTGAACCATTTCTTTCCATAGCTGAAATGTGTGAGAGTTGGAAAGAAACTCTTATTGTGTTGATTACTAAAGTATGTAACCCTTTGACTCCATCCAATTATAGACCGAACAGCTTTTGCAAAATTGTTTGCAAAATAGCATCCAAAGTTTTGTTGAATAGACTTTCTTACATTATTCCAAAATTGATTTCTAATGAGCAAGTTGTTTTTCCTAAAATGGAGATCTATTTCTAATAAATGTACTCATAACTCAAGAGATTTTTTATAAGTTCAGGAATTCTAAATCTTCTAAAGGTTTAGTCTCATTCGAAATTGACATGGAACAGGTGTTTGATTCCATGGGGTGGCCATCTCTGAGTAAAGCTTTAGAGTATTTTGGATTTCCTCCTTTCTTCTCCAAGTTTATCATGGATTGTGTTCAATATGCTTCCTTTTCATTTTTTATTAATGGGAATCATACTGATTGGATAAATGCTAGAAGTGAATTTTCGGCAGGAATGCCCATTGTCATATTTTCTTTTTGTTCTTTGTTCTCAGCTCATGTCTAATACTTAGGTTAGCCCAAATGGCCCAAAGATCTGGCATTTGCTTTATGCAAATGACATTATAATATTCTCGGATGCTAAGGTGAAGAATGTGAAGAAGATTAAATGTATTTTGAAGGCTTTTTGTGGATGGACTGGGCAAAAGGTAAATGAAAGAAAATCAAGAATTTTATTTGGAAAATCTATTAGGAGGAAAAATGTTATAACACATATCATTGGATTCAAATCAGTAAAAGAGTTCAATAATCTTGGAATAAAAGTTGCTTTGATAAGACTAGTGAAGGCAGACTTTCAATTCATCATTGACAAAGTGTTAAAGATGTTGAATACTTGGGGTGGAAAGTTCATTTCATTGGCAGGAAAAATCACCCTTGTTAAAATGGTATTGCTCTCCTATCAGTCATTTCATACCACACTTTCTATGATTCCAATGAGTATTTTAAATGAGATTGACAAGCTATGTAGAAGTTTTATTTGGAACAAGATGAATGGAGGTTTAGGACTTCATTATGTGAGTTGTAGTACTAAATGTGCACCTTTGCAGAATGGTGGCCACGGTTTGCATTCATGTTCTAGCAAGGTTGGCCCTTTAAGAGAAAAACTTGCATGAAAATATGTTCAATACAAAGAATCATTGCTGCATAAAGCCTTATACCCAAAATATGGTTCAATTTGGGATCATAGTGTTGGGAAGAAGGCTAGTTCGTAGGCCTAGAAGTTAATAAAGGATGGAGGCAAGTTTCTTAAACTGATTGTGACATGGAAGATAGAAAATGGAGGCTCAATTGATATCCTTAATGATGTATGGATCATGGATAAGAGTTTAACATGTGGCCAACATTTGTGGTTCCGAAAGATTGCAATTTGGAAACAAAGATGTTAAGCTATTTCATTTCGAAAGGTAAATGGAATGTTGTTGAATTGAAGAAGAATTTTAGAAGTGAGCTGGTGGAACTGATTAGTAAAGTTCAAATCTACTCAAATAATCAGGATGGCTGTATCAGCTAGGGAGCAGAATTTTCAAGATTATAAATACTGGAAATGTTTGAAGAAGGCAAAGCTTAATTCTCAAGTGGAGAACTTTTGGTGGAGGTTATTTAATAATGCTTTACCAACCTTCCAATTCTTATCATATAGGAGATTGCAATTGAACAACTTATGTCCAAGAGGATGTAATGAAGTTAAAGATAGAGAGCATTTGACTGTCACTTGTAAGAAGCTTAAGGAGGTTCTTCATCTATTAAATAAATGGGGCATTGGGATACCACTTGTGACCTATTTTGAAGATATATGGAATTGGATGTCTTTACATAATTCATTTTTGGTTAATTTATTTTGCCATGCTGTGTACTTTACTTGTAAGGGAAGGAATGAGTTGGTCCATGGAAAATCTGAGATGACTACAGTCTTTATAGAAATTAAATCAGTTAATTATGCAACAGTTTTTAATGCTTTTAAGTGGCAAAATTCGAGATGGTTAGCTTCCAATCAGCTCTCGCTGTTGGAAAATACTTGGCACCCTTCTCCACCCGATTGGATCAAAGTGAATGTAGATGCATCCTTATTACTGTTTTACAAAGGTGGGGTAGGTAGTGTATTCAGATATCAAAAATGAAGGTTTCTTTTGGCTTTTGGCAAAGCTTGTATTCATTAGGATATATCGCACTTGGAGCTTCTAGCTATAAAGACAATTAAAGAGGTGATTAAATATTGGATGTTGGAGTAGAAAGGCATCATTATTGAAGGTGACAATGCCAACGTAATCAAACTCATACAAAATTCATCTAAAAGAGGTGGCAAAAATGTAGAAGGCATTTCTTTTGTTAGTGATTTTAATTATGTGATTTTGAATTATATAGAGAGGAGTGATAATAAGTTAGCGGATTTATGTGCTAACTATGCTATTTTCTTCTTTTTGTTGGGAGGATATAGGGTCGAATAAGGTTCCTCCTTCCTTTGTGGAATTGTTAAAGGAGGAATCATTAGGAAGTACTTTGTAGGTTATCAATGCATTTATTGCTTCTTCAAAAAAAAGTCTTAATCATCCTTTTAATCTTTATAGGTTAGGTGTGAGTCCTTATGCTTCCTTCCCTTAAGATTATATCCTCTATTATTGGAGCTAGCCACCCCGTGGTATCATCCTAGCACAAAATCAAAATGAATTTTGATCTTTTAGGAATAAGTGTGAGTCCTTGAGCTTCTTAGTTTTTTAGGATCTTAACTAACTCTTATTAGATTTAAGCTTGTTGGGTCCCTTCATAATTTTGTCACTTTTTGATCTTTTAAGATTAAGTGTGAGTCATTATGCTTACTTTTCTTTGGATTATATCCTTTAGTATTGGAGCAAGCCCCCTATGGCACCATTCTAGCATCAAAATTAAATTTACGATTATATGAGTTTACCAAATCCCTAGAGGTTTAGTTAGACTATCTTATTAACTAGTTACCCATTGTAAGATGTGAGTATCTATGCTTTCTATCTAGTTTAGTTACTAAAAATCTAAAAGAAATCCCAAAGAATATTCATCAGCATCCTTTAGATTCGAGATTAGGTGTGAGTCCCCGTGCTTCATATCCTCAAAATCATGTGAATCAAATTGAAGTTATCTGTCAAAAAATTCTCTTTTATTCCTTTGAGAAAATGATATGCACCTTATCCCTTGAATCCCTAACGACACTTGAATATCCAATGAAATAATGATAAGCAATTGATGTAATTTGAGAAGGTGAAGAATATTTTCTCTTTCAAGAGTTCCTTCACTTCCAATTTCAAATAAAATCCAAATCTACTAGTGGTTGAGAAAGCCCCTTGTGGCATCATCCTAGTATCAAATCAAACCAACCATTTTCAAATACAAAACTCAAGCCAATCAGACCTCAAACATAAAATAATCTTTGAGATTCACTTGATCACTTCGATCAACACTAACACATGTGATTGTTTTTGTTTTTCAAGTTCATCACACCTATTGGGGGTTCATTTGTTGACCTCATTTACAGTGAGGTTAATTCTCCAAAATAAAAACCTAATCATTATATACAAATCATTTTATTTCATTCCAAACTTAAAATCCAATCCATCATTGTTCTTTGGTATAATGATCACATCATTAACCCCAAAATCATCACTTGATAACCACCAAATAATTGTTAGTGATATGAGTTTACTTTCTTAATGAATCATACAGTACAAATAGTACAAATCATGATAAAATCAAACAGTATAAAATCATGATCATACCAGATGAACCAAACTTCTTCTAGAGATCCCTGGGTGAATCATAAATTACGATCTTATGATCATACTAGATGATCCAAACATCATCTAAAGAGCCCTTAGGTGAGTCATACATTACAATCTTATGATCATATTGGATGATCATAAATTCATCCAAAGACTCCTCGAGTGACTCGTGTAGTACGATCTATGATCATATAATATGATCTGTCATCAAATTCTCTCAAATCATTGATTAAATCAATCCATCCAACCCATAAAATTCACTCCATTTTATACTTTGAGTAAACTTAAATTATATGTGAGTGAATTCATGGTGTGTTGACTTAATCAACACTTAAATTTGCTAAACCTCTAACATACACATATCACAAATTAAACTTCAAATCTATGCAACCAAATTCACCAAAACTCAAACAAATAGCCTCTAGAGATTCTTAATAGTCCATCCTAGCTAGTTTGACAAAAAGTTGACTAATCAACATGGTCAATTTTTATTAAAAAAAATCCTTTAATAATTGAAATTAATCAAATTAGCCCAATTTCTAAAAATCCCTCCACAACAGCTTGTGTGACATGTTGAAACTAGCTTTAGAAGCTTCATAAGGCCTCCCAAAACTAATTTTAGCCCTTGGTTTAACCCAAAGTGGTACTTTGTGCTCCCCTTTACGGAAAGGGATAACCCATCACGTTCCCCATTTGCTCAACAGCTCCCCTGCCCAAAGCACTATCCCCCAACAATCTTAGACTCTTGGTAATAATCTAAGAAGGGAGATTAATGAATCATAATCCATCATTTCAAAAGGAGGGATTGGATAAGGATAAGGGAGTGAAATCCCTTATTCTTCTATCATTCACTCATAACTCAAAATCTTGAGTTCCTTTAGCCTCCAAGCCTTGAGAGAAGTTATTTCTAGAGCTTCAAGGAAGTGAACAAGCCCTTGCACGATCCATGAGGTCCATTGTATTGAGGTTAATGTTCAACCATGGTTTAAATCTTTAATTTAAAATAGCTTTTTGAAAAGTTCATTTCAAATCATCCAAATACTTCTTCACTCTTCATCTGAGTGTGGGGAAGATGTGTTTCATATTTTATGGCATTTAGATCACTACACAAAAATATATGAAGGTTCTTCCACTTCTCTTTGCATGAATAAAGTGAATCGGAATGGATCATCCAATATGATATGCTCAATTGAACCATCATACGATTGATCATGCTGTGTAACTTAAGTGATAATGCATGAATACATGGCACCTTCCCTACTTAACACGCATGACCACCGCTAATTCAATCATTGTGCCACCACTAATAATTGTGTCATCGACCACATTTTTTTATTTAAATCCAAAAATAAATTCAAAAAGTGCCAAAAACTTTAAAAATTACCATAAATCTATTTTTCATCAAATTTTTGTGTTCATGGGCTCATTAGACTAGCTTGAGCCCATTTTTTATTTTAAAAATAATTTCAAATAAATTTTCTTTTACTTCAATATATATTAATATACTAAATAATTTCAAATAACTTTGACCATTATATATAGAGTAATTATGGTTCAAAGGTTTTTTAATTTTCTTGGATTACTCCCTGACCTGTGGTCCAAATGAGCTAAAATTTTGATAGTGAACACTAGGTTATGTGTGCTACATACCCTAATTTTTATGGGCCTTAATGATGAATGAATCTTTATGAATTTAATTTTTAAATTATGGGCCATAATTTAGCCTAAAATGTTTAAAATTCATAGCTTTCAATGCACAAAAATTAGGGCTTCATTTTTTTGTGATGTGTTCATATTATTGTAAGTGTTAGATGATCATGATTTTAATTCCATCCATTGACTAGATTGCCTAAATTAAATCCCTAAAAGTAGAGTTATATTTAATTTGGGGATTAATTATGAAACCTAGAAAGGCTTTCATAGCTTAGATTTTAGTGGGTTCGAAGCATATATTCAACTGAACCTATGTTTAAAATTTAACTATAATTATAATTCATTTGTCCTATCAATTATTGAACCTAAAATATACTCATATAGTTGACCTAGAATCATGATAAATTATAATTAATTCAAATTAAATCAAAAAATATAAATTAAGTGTCATACTGCTCAGAAGTAAATGTTTAAGAAATAAAATTCAAAGCCACATCATAATAAACCTTCAAAATAAAAAGTAATTTGATAATTAAAAAAAATAATTAATTAAATAAAATAAATAAAAAATAATTAAAAATATTAAATTATTTCAAACACTTTTAATCATCCTAAGAGTCATTACTAACATTTGGGAGGGAGATATTTCAAGGAGTTTGGAATTTATTTAGACCATTAATCAAAATCTCCCTAATTGCTTGAATTAATTAATTCATTTAATTAAGTTAATTTTGTAAAATTAATAATTAATTGTAAAAAATCTAATTGACATAAACTCAAATGCATTGGACTCATCATCGAGTTTAGTATTTATAAAAAATAAAATTGCGTAGAATTTAATATAAATAAAAAAGTTAAATTTTGATCAATCTTCATTTGTTAAATAATTAAATAAATTTGATAATTCAATAAATTACCAAAAAATTATCAAATGACCAATTCACTTTATTAAATTAAAACATTATATCAATAAAGTTTAAAGGCTAGAAACCCTAAGCTATAAGGCTGTGTATCCTAATGGGGCATTGATCCCTATGCCTGTTGTGACAACGCCATGAATGAATTGACAAGATATTAGTGTTAAATGATTAATCTTATAAAATAATAATAATAAGTAAATTTAATTAATTAAAAATCACCAAAAAATAGTCAAACATAAATAAATTGGTAGTTTCTAGGTAACTTGGGCTTACAAGGCTATTAGCTTAGCCCTAAAGAGGATAAAATAAACCTCATAGCCTAATTTAATAAAGATAATTGCTATTAAACTTAAATAACCAATGAAAATTTAGTAAAATGATACTTAGACATTTAAAGTTTTCACTCACCTTGCTTGACTCTTTTTAGGATGGTAAATGTGTATTGGATTGAAAGTTTCAGTGGCTAATGAAAAGGCTCAAAACAACTAATCATTAATCAACTTAAATTATTAAAATCCATCCTAAAATAAAATTCAAAACATCAAAAATACTAAAACTCAAATTAAAATTCTTTTGATTTTCAACAAACCAAACTTAGTCTATTACACACATTGCAAATTATTTGTTATGACAACCAACTCTATTTTTAAGTTAGGTCATTAGCCTTTCATATATTTTTTATGATGTGTAAATAATTTGCATGTGAATGAATGCTGGTTATTATGGTTGAAGTAAATTATGATGCTTATATTGTGACGTTCATGCTATGATGCTTATGTTTTGATGCTTATGATGCAATATGTGATGGGACTTTAAATTTTTCTAATTTATGAGCGATTTGGATGTTTCTTGCAATCATATTTTTATAGGTTTTTTGACCTCATTTTGTCATGAGGCTTCCCAAAATCATATTCAATCAATCAAATCCAAAACCACATTCAAATCCAAAATTCCAAACAAAAATTCAAGGTTAAAGGCTCATATCCTATAACCCTTTTTGGGTGATTTTTTAATCACCTCAAAATCAAATAAAATGACACCACCAATTAAAGATCAATTAATTTAATATTTATTAGGCAAGTACCTAGGTCAACCCTCCAAATTTGAGTCAAATCTGAGACCTCTAACCCCAAAAACTCAATTGAAATCCAAAAGCTACAAAATCTTCTTCAAATATGACGTAGCATCTTATGAAATTTAACCTTAGAAACTTACCCAAACCTTTGAATATATATTCATTGTCATCTTTATGACATGTTGAACATAAAATGACACTTGGTGGGCACTGGTTGACCTAGAGTTGATTAGAGGCTAAAATGACCAAAATGCCCCTTTAGAAAAAAATTGATGTCTTCTCCAAACTTCAACATGGCTCAATAAAACCAAGTCATGCAACCTCTTATACTTAATCCTAGACATCATTAGAAGTGTATTGAACCCAAACCCAAATTTTGTTTTGACCAGACTGACCTAATCAACAATGGTTGACCAAAATGCCCCTAAATGGACCAAATATACATTCAATGCAAAGAGACCTCATCATTGAATGGGACCATCTCCATTGGGTCCAAAATATCATTTTGAATTTATTTGGCCCAAACCCAAACCTTGGTTTGACTAGATTGACCTATTCAACCATTATTGACCAAATCAACCATACATCCAACCAATGTCAAATTCAATCCTCCAAACAATTCTAAAGAAAATTAGTCATCCAAAATCTTTCAATTTGACACCCCAAACATGTCCAATATTTTCCTAAGTCAAACTCTCCTTGATTTTACTTGATCAATCCATTTAAAAGGGGTCAAACTCATGCATGAAAATAAATTACCATACAAGCTTCCAAGTCTTCGCTCCAAACTTCTTGAGGTGGTTTCCTACAACATCTAGGACCTCTTCAAGGCCTATCCCAATTAGCATTGACTAGTCAATAGGTCAACAAGTCAAAAAGTTATCTCAAACCTATAAAAAAGGGTGAAACCATGATCAAATTACCACTCCACTTAAGACCCCCCCCCCCCCCCCCCCCCCCCCCCCCCCCCCCCCTCCCTTTCCTCCAGTAAAACCTACTTAAACTCATCCCAAATTCCTCTTGAAATAGCCCTACTATAGATCTTTAAATCAAGCCAAGCATTAGTTTATACTAATAGGGAAAAAGGTAAGTGAGCCCCCATCACATAAACCAAGAGGGGCATGTCTCAAGCACCAGCCTTCCCCCTGGCTTCTAACAGTTTTGGACATGTGGCAAGCATCAAAGCTAAGGCCCAAACCAATCCAAGCCCTCCATTCAGAGCATGAGGGTTCATGTAACCTAAACCCACCAAAAAAAACCCTCATTTGATTCTCAACTTTCTCCTAATAGCCTCTAGCTCTCAAAACATATCACATAGTTTCTCTAAGAGTTTCTCTACCCCTCACAACCACTATCCCACCATTTTCCACCTTAAAAACCCCATTTTAGTGAATAGAGAGGATGGTAAAAAGATGAAGTAAAGTTTGCATAAAAACTTTCAATATAACTAGAACCATCTTGGGGAGTCTTCTATAAAGTTTGAGAGGACATCACCAGGAACAAAAGGGGTAAAACAATTTATCAAAATCCATCCACTGGTTGTTGAGATATCTTGCCTTTTAGTTAAAACTATTATTTAAAACCACTCAAAATCTACAATACATGGAGACTCCAAACTCTACACATTAGAAGATTAAGTTACCGTGAGTTTATGTTTAAAATTTTATAAACTTTGGTTGAGTATTTTGAAAGTTATGAGCATTTAAAATTTTAGTTCATTTTGAACTAAAAGTTCTGATTTGATCAGAACTATTTGATCACAATACAAGGGCGATCAGATGGTCCATGCACTATTGAACAAAATCACATGTATGCCAAGATTTTAGCAGGCATCGCACGTTTTGGATTGGGGAACGTTGTGACATGTGCACGCACTGTCCATCTGTCTTGTGCTCGATATCACTTTCCTGATCAGATGCTAACTCAAATTAATACCACTGCATCAGCGTGTCGTGCCATGAAATAATTTCCAATTTATTTATTTTGGTTTCATTGGAAAGGTATTGAAGCCTAGTATTTTCTAAAATTACTTTCAATGTATTTTAATGAGTGAATTGTGAAAATTTTATATTTGATTGAAATCAACTTTTAGCAATTTTCTCATAATCCAGTGGTAAATTGGACCCATTTTTTGGTAAAAAATTTAAGAGAATCATAGGTATTCCTTGCATTTTTTTATAGGTCCAGATGCTCTATGGATTGTTGTGGTCTTAATTTGTAAAGTGATGGGTCCGTTTTGGACCCAATATTTTAAAAATTCAGAACTCCCCAAATTTGTTGGATTAGGTTGTGATTTTTTGTGGTGTGATTGAATATGTGTCAAGGTTAAATGAACCAAAATTTTGACCCATTGGAACACTAATGACGCCTTAAAAACATAATTATGGACAATAATAGAAAACTAAAAAAAATTTAGGAAATTATACACACACCAATAAGAGTGATACTCAAGAAAAGTAAACTTAGTGACATTATGAACCTTTGGTTTTAATTTCACTTAATTTTGAGGTCATTATGTCATAAAATTAAGTAAATATAAAATCAGCCCTTTTAAGGGGCCTGAAAAATCCAAAAAAATGTAATAAATCCAAATTAAATAAAAATATTACATATGATATACTGGATTGTTCAAAATTAAATTCTCTATTTAAAAAATTAAAATCCCCTTCACTTAACTTCAAAATTTGTCTTAATTTAATAATTAAGGATATTTAATAATTTATTTAAAATATTAAAAATTCTAAATAAATTTTAAACTCTTGAAAATACTCTTATAGGTCATCCCTAACCTTTGGGAGTAATTTCAAGGAGTTTGTAGTGAGTTTGGTACAAAAATAACAAACATCCTTAATTAATAAATTAAATAATTCAATTAAACGCCAAAGCTTCAAAATTTCATAATTAATTCTAAAAAACTCCAAATTAAGCAAACTCATTAGCATTTGACTCCTTTTAGGTTCAAATTAAGCTAAGGGACTAGTATTTATAAAACTCTAGAACTTGATTTAAATTAAAAAGTAAAAGCATTTTACCTTCTTTTAATGAATTAAAAAAAATTCATAAAATTCCAAATTAAAAAAATGACTAAAATTCCAATGAAGCATCAACCAAATAATTACAATCAGATTACTAGCGTCAAAATACAGAACAAACTCTCCATTAATAAAGTTTTTAATATGAAGTACCTCGAGCTTCTTCCTTAAGTATGCTATGACAATGCCATGAACAAATTCAATTGAGTGCTAAAATATAAAATCAACTAATCATTAATTATTTAAACCAAATTAAATCATTAATACAACTATATCAATCAAGTTTTTAGTATGGACTACCACGAGTTGTAGGGCTATGTGTCCAAAGGAGGCTTGGTTCCTCAAACCCATTGTGACAGCGCCATGAAATGGTTGATGGCAACAAAAATAATTAATCTAATGAATCAAATCTGTAACTAATTTTTTAAAAATACTAACCCTTAATTTGAACCAATTAAATCAATTAAATATTATTAATTACTACTTGATAACTCGGGCCAACGAGGTTATTAACTTAGCCACAATAAAGGTAAATAAACTTCAGGCCCTAGTGTAAATAAACATAGTAATCACTCAACAATTAAAATTCATCCTAAAATAAACATCAAGGCATTCATACTTTAACTCAAATTAAATCCCCTTTATCCCATAGTAAATAAAAACCACTATAAAACTTCAACAATTATCCAACATAGGTAACATCCAAACCACACAGCTTGATGCACACACTTTAGATGGTTTGTTAGAACAACCACTTCAAGTTTTAGGCTACCCGATATTCTTTCCTTCTCTAGTGAGGTTTTTCATGGATTTCACTGCATGTTGGTTATAATAAATTGATTGATGTGATGCCTATTGATGTACTAATTTCTATCAAGCTATCTATGAATCAATATGGTGGGTGCTAGATTTCTCCTAGGTTAGGAATGATATGGATGCTAACAGAGTTTTCTATATGACCACACTCATGTAGGGTATAAAAAAAAGGGTTAATTTTAAATTTTAATAATGATTTTTTTATAGATGCTAAAGTTATTAAGCCCTCTAAAAATAAAAGAGCATGGCTAAGTGAATATGATTGTCTCAAATGTGAGCAAATAAAATTATATAACTCCTTGAGTTATTAATGATTTGATATATAAACTGCTTAGGATAACCATGCATGTTATTTTAGAGTTTTTGTTTTAACTTCCTATAGGTAATTTGAATTCAATTTGAGTTATGAAAGTTAATTTTAAATGGGATATTATCTATCCAATTTGAAGTCTAAAAAGGAGATAAACATCCCTTAAGGGAGAGTTTCCTTCATTTGGGGATTCAAATTAGGATGATTTGAAAATCTAAAGAGGAAAGGAACTCCCCTTTGGGGAGGATTTATTTCCATTTGGATATTTGAACCCAATGAATCCAAGGAGCTTGATGAAGGGAGGAAGACGAAGAAATGAAAACTTCAAAAAATATCATATTTTAAAATTACTTGCATCCTCTTTAGGATTAAAATCTAGGTTATTCTTAGTTGTATGCAACCACTTTTATTTTTTGCAGATCCTGGGTTGTAATTAAGTAGCATTTACCACATGAAATTTTACATTTGCTTGACATATTTTGATCATGTGATTTAACTGTTATGTTTACTTTTGTGCAATATGAGTTTCATAAATCTTCCTTGGTTTCTTTCTTGAATGCTATTTTATTTTAGCCTTGATGCGAGTAGGCTCTCTAAGGATGAAACCTTTCTACTCATAATTATATAAAAAATGTAGGCCAACATGGAAAGATAAATGATTCAAAGAAGTAAGATCGGGCATGCTGAGGGTCTCATACATACATAATGAATCTTCTCTTCCTTGTTAGGAATCTCCCATCCTGCGGGTTGTGGTATCCCACCGGCTTATTAGTGTGCAGCTCTATCTAGAAGATATTGTGCAATCTTTAGGAAAAAAAAATATTTTTAAGCCAAATTTTTAAATTGCTTCATATCATTTATGCATACAAGGTCAATCACCATGCATTGCATTAGAGATTAATTAAATTACTAAAAAATTATTTGCATTCAAGCATAATCATCCTACATAAGTAAAGTGGCCAAATTGGACATTCTCTAGAAGTCATCCTAAATTCATCAAAACTTAAACAATAACTTTACCAATCTTTTATAAAGACCATACTCATGGTTTTGAAGTGTTAGGTGGTTAGCTAGCACTCTAATCCAGGCCGAGATAAGATTATTTTGCATTCCATTAGTTAGTTTTGGGCCAATATGATTTGGTGCCCAACTTAGACATAGGTTCCATGGCAGACCCAAAATCATAAGTCCCCTATTTTGAGCATATAATTCAAATATTCTAATAAATTGCAAACTCAAATTATTTTTTTTCCTAAGCAAAAATATAAAGCCTAATATAAAGGATATAGAAAGTGTGTTTCTAAATTGTTTTATAATCTCAAAACTCCTCCTACTTTTTATCCTTTGGCTTCCAAAATAACTGTTCAAATTTGATCCAATCCATATTAGAATTTCGACCTCACTCAGTCTTTGAAAATCCCAAATAAAATTTTTACCAATATTTTAATTGTTAGTATTCATAGGAAACTCAAAGCTCCTACGATATAATTAACTACGAAGGCTTGCCTTTGTAGGAGATTTAAAGACCCCATATAAATTTAAAAATTAATTAATTCTCTTTTGAAAAATCAAAATCAAAGATGATCATCATTTTCATATTCAAATTATGGGTAAAAAGTGATATTTTCTTAACTCAAAAAGATAAATCATTTACTAACATGCCTTTGAATATGAAGTTAATGATATTACATATATACTATAATTGATAAATACTATAAATTAATATCATTTTGACCCTTTGAGGTCTTATGTAGTTCCTTCTTAAATTTGACTATGATAATGAGGATGAAGCATATAGTTTTGTTATTTGAACCCATTTGAGAATGAAATTTTTACCTTACATGGTGATATATCATTCATAATGATGTGTTTAATTTTAAATTCAGTTTCTAAAAAATTAAATTTTTTTAAAGAAATTATATTTTCAATTGATTTACATTTTTCCAAAGCGAAAAGAAGGTGGCCATCCATATGCACGTATATAAAAAGAAGGATAAAAAATAGTCATGATTTAAAGCTAATCAAACTTTTTGTAGGTGTTCTTTGCTTCTTAGCCCTAAAATCATGGTTAGGCTTATAAGTTGCTAAAAAATGAGCAAATAATTATTGTAAAGTGATTTATGTTTAAAATTTTTACATAGGAATTGCTTCACTAACATGCAGGGAGTTTTCAGTTTTTTATTTTTTAAAATATAATTTTACAAATAATAAGAGTTTTGAAATTCTTCAAAATAAGGCAATTTTCAAATGATTAGGGATTTAAAGAGAAAAGAACATTCTTTAATGAAGAATTCTTTTCATTTAGCAACTCTAAGGGATGAATATGCAAGAAGTTAGAAGAAAAGAAGATGAATGACAAGAGGCCCGAGGAAATAACCAATTTAAATAAGATAAAATGGAGACGAAAAATGCCTTATTTTAAGATATGCATCATTTCATAGGAGTAGAATATAGGTTATTGTTGGTGGAGCCTAGCCACGTTTACTTTCAGTATACCATGGGTTATAATTAAGTGGATATTACCATATAGACATTTGATATTTACATTCTAATTGATTCTTATTTATATTAGTATAGTAGAAATTATATATATTTTTATATGTTTCTTTCTCGCATGTGCCTTCGACTAGATTTTGCTAGGCTCTTAGCAAATAAAAATTCTTTTACTAATAATCAAATAAAATTTTAAGATAACATAGAATGATAACAGCATTTTAAGAAGTATGTCAGAGCTCATCTGGGGTCTCATGCATACATATCATTCCTTCTCTCCTTGCTATTCATCTCCCTTCCTTTAGGTAGTAGCAGACCACCTAATTTACGAAGGTGCAGTTCTATCTCAGGGGAAGTTGTGCACTTTAGGACATTTTTATGCCTTTTTTAAAACTTTAAAATATACTAATTTTATATTCAAATAACATACATTTTATTATGAACAAATTAAAAATAAATAAAATTTTATTTCATTAGTTTAGAAGCATAAACACCACTCATGTGAGCAAAGCCATTTAGGATTTTCTTAGATGTTGGCCTTATATTCCCAAAAAAAATAAATAACAGCTCACCAATCTTTCATTTAACCTGATACTGTGGTATATATAGATTAGATTGTTTAGCTAGCACTCCACTTCAGGCAGATGTAAGTACATAAATTCATTCACTTGTGCACTTCCTTAGAATATGTTAGGGTTGCTACTTTGTAGTAACTAACTTAGATTTAGATTTTGAGGCAGACTTCAAATCAAAAGTTCTCATGCTCTAGAAATATAATCTCAAATATATAAAATGTCAACTCAAACATAAAAATCTCTTCTCTCTTAAATTTTAAAGCCAAATATTATCGTTAGTCTAGAGTGGTTCTAGGTTGTTTCAGAATCTTAGGTGTTCCATATTTTTCATCTTTAAATTCTACGAAATATTGTTCAATTTGACTTAATCCTTTTAAAAAACTCTGAACCTCTCATCCTTGACATAAATGTTGAAATATAAGATAATCTCTACCACTATTTTATTCCAGAATTGTTATTATTGAATGAATATTCACTTTATCCAAAAATGTAATTAAAACAGGGCTACGCCTATGGGGAAATGTAACTATAGACTAAAATAAGCACTTA